>JARHVA010000179.1:6185000-6260000 GCA_037957365.1 Torreya grandis
ACAGAAGAATTTAAATGCATTACCAACCTTATAAAATAATCCAGTTGTGCTATATGAACCAAAAAATACTTCTCTCCTTCACTTTGCTCTTTATTATACTCTTCATGTCACACCATTATCTTCTAAAAATCCCTTCTTATCCTTTCTCCATCGACATTTTTCACTCCTTCATGAAATTCATGAAACTACTTGTATAAAGCTCATAGTTCTCAGTCATGCAAAAAATCCATTAGGCACTAATCTCTTGGATTGACTAGGTTAACCCTAGTTTGACTCAAGCAAGAAAGCTAAAAAATATTGAACCTTCCCAAAGCATTAATCATTTTTTTAATTTTTTATTTCCTACATGATGCTTTTTGACATCACATGGCCAAATATCAATTTCCCAAAACTCCACCATTTACATAATTACCAATGATAACTAACACTTTGAACATCACCATAGTCTAAGCATTCAAATATTTAACTAGGTTTAGTTCATAGGATAGTCTTAGAATATAATGCAATCTTTGAAATAACTTAGTAAAGATAAACAATATCATTACTTTAATAAAAATGTGACTAATATTAAGTTAATTATAACTTTTTAAATCTAAAATGGTAAATCGTGCACTATAATACCAAAACATAATGGTTATTATAACAATGTAATCATTATTATTACTACATTATATATATACTATCCAATGTCTTTTGTTATATTTACATATTAAGGATTTAATCCATATAATTATATTTTCCAAATATCATAATGATAACTAGCTAATGTTCTAAAACATTACAAAGATATTTTGGTAAATTTATAGAAAAAAGTATCCAGATTCTATTTGTAAAGATTTACATTCTCAAAAATAATTATCATTCATGAATAAAAATACATGACATAATCATACAACAACATTATACACTCAATTTATATATAATAGTCATAATGCAATCACACTAGACTAACTCCACATAAGCATTAAACTGAACTACATCACAACTAACACACATAATTAATTGTCTAAATGTAGATAACCTAAAATATGTACTAAGTATAAAAAATAAAATAATGAATATTATGAGTGCCACACAACATGGTGTGTGCATGGTTCTCTCTATTTATCTATCATCTCCCAACACCTACACCACCCTTTCTAATCATGTTCTCATTCTATCATGATCTGAGGGATGAATCTCTCCTACATCACACTCACAACAAGGTAGTTAGTCTATAATATCATTGTGTGTGTGTGTGTGTGTGTGTGTGTGTGTGTGTGTGTGTGTGTGTGTGTGTGTGTGTGTGTGTGTGTGTATGATCAATGTAAATAATATAAAATATAGCTAACTCATAACAATGAAATCATGTAATCAAAATAACATATAACTATCCCATAACAACATATGACATACATCTTAATTAAATAGTAGTAAATAAATTTACAAACTATAATAATCCATGGATAATTAGGTAAATTAGTTTAGTGATAAATCGAGATGTGACATGGTGAGGCCAACATACCCCCAATTTTGAAAAAATAGGGACCCTTTTTCCAAATTTTGAAAAGTTATACTAAGGATTGGATTTTCCACTTGATCAGGTTGTCATTAGCATGTTAGCACATTACCTTTATTTGAAAATAATCTAAACTAGTGTTTTATTTGAAATGTTTACATATGATCCTTATTTTACTCCATATAATGTCTCTAATGGTTTCTTCTTATGTTTTTAGATTGCAAATTTAATGAAGTCCCAATTATGTGAACACTGCTCAGGGTTTTATACTTTAATGTTAACTTGACCACATTAAAAATTTAGTCTAATTGTTTAGCCTAAATCCTTTTGAATTGAATTCAAAATTATGTAGGACTTAATTTGTGTGGGAACATTTAATTGTGTCATAGACGTAGTTTAAATTTTTATCCTAAGGTTATATTCATGTTTTCCAACATGACCAAAACCTTAGGCTAAAAATTTTATACTAAGTTCTCTATATTCTCTGAAATCCCCTGGTCCATTTTATTATTCACATAGATTCAAGAACACTTTATTATGGTTTAAAACTTATCTTAAAAGTTTTATCCTAAAGTTTTAATTGTATTTATCAATATACTTAAAACCTTAGTCCAAAACTTTACCTTAAGTTCCTTATATTACCTGAGCCATAACTTGTTTATTTTCATTACCCATAGGATCAATGTGAGGATGACGCATGGAAAAATCTCAAAGCTTGGAAAGTAAAATCTTAGAGATGGAATTTAGTAGTAATAAGTAGTAATAAGTGTCATAACCACAATGGATAGAACAAAGTCAAGTGGATAGAGATCAAAGGTGGATGTTGATCCATGAAAAAATATCTAATAGCATGAGGAAAAGTCAATAAAGTCAAGCATCCTATAAGGGAAGAAAATCATTCAATCATGTTCAAATTCATGAATCATAATCAATGATGTTAATTTATCTATGAAAAGAAAATCAATGATCCACATTCAGCCTGACAAGAGTAAGTGGATCATAATCAATATCATGTGTTGATCCATGCAAATCAAATCTAACAATGCATAGTAAATTCCATAAGTCAAGAATCCTACAAAGGATGTAGACAAACCAATCACATTTGACCTCCCAAATTTATATCAATGGTGCACATTGACTCAAGCAAATAAGATCCAATGGTGTAAGATGAAGCTAACTTTTTAAAGAGCCTAGAATGAACATGGTAATGACATGTGTTGTAACCATAGTGAATCAAATAGAGATTGAAAAATGGAGTTTAATAACTTAGATCATGACCAATGGTGAGTGAAGCATGGACTTTTCAATGATCATATATCTAATGAGATGCTACCATGTGGTACAATGGTGTTAAGCGGTGGTTGTGTTCACAACAAGCACATAAGACCTGTGTAGCTACCAAGTGGCATGATCTCAAATGCCCATACCAAAGATCAATAGTCCATGATAAGTCAAAGCTATAAAATTAATATGAAGATCAATGGAGAATATTTAATAAATCTTAGGATTGTTTGAGCTATTTACACATGTCCCAAAAAGGATAAATGGTCCCATTTAAAAATTAATGAATAATTTGAGATGGTGGAGCCACATAAGCAAGACAAGTTAGATGAAATATTTTTTTAGAGGTACAATAATTGAGAGGGGGTAGGTGAATTATTGATCCCAAATAATCCAACTTCAATTCTAATCGTTATAAACACTTAATCATTTACCATAAGCATTCATGGAGCATACACATCATTCATAGCAATGAGAAAGAAAGACAATGTAAGATCAATAGCTTAACACATGACATATATATGAAACCCTCTTGGGTAATAAAACCCACTAGAACCTACAATTGAACTACTATCCTATAATAACAATAACTAGTTTAGACTAGTTGTAATTGATCAAGGAACTATAATCCCTATTTAGTGAGACTACAATCTTATAGGGTGATAACACACCTGTCTAACTAAGCTACAACAATAACTACACTTTTAGAAAGTTTTACCTTATAATGAGGCTACAACCACATTATATTTTGAGATTCCAAAACAACACCTATGAGCACATCCACCTTTGAAGTTATGTCTTTAACACCTGATGAGGGACCTATGATAATCACTCTTCACCTTTGCTCATACTCAAATAATAAGAGCATTATTCTACTAATAAAATTATGACCTATATGAAATAAAAATAGTCCTAAATTTGTTATTCTCTTCAAACCATCCATAGGTAAATATACCCCTCCTTCATTCCATAATCCACACACATAGGCCTCTCTCAAATCTCTCCCAAGTCTCTCACTTACAAAGTCTAGAAACCATCATCTTTGGTTCTACTATTTATAGAACATATTTGATAATCAAAAACTTGGTCATCCATTAGGCATGAATTATCCCTTAATGCATATCTCACATGAAGACATGGATAAAAATAATCTTCATAGGTTGATTATAGCATCTATGGGTCGCCCTTAAGTAGATATACCTTTTAACAAGGCCCTTATAACTCTTATAGGTCTCATGTGAACCCATTCACTCCTTTATCACTTAATTGAACCAAAAAAAAACATAAAATCACTATCAAAAACATGGATCCATTACATATAATTTATAGGTCCCCCTTAAGTTCCAATAACCAACATAGAACCCTTTTGTTTAACCATAATTCACTCAAACAATATTCTATGTACACAATCATTATAAATGAACACATGGTCACATTATAAACCATTGTTCATACTATGTACAATTGGTAAAACCTTAAAAATTCATACAAATCATCCTCATGGAGTCTAAAATACTCCCCAAAATATAATCCACCATGAAACATCAAAATAATAGCTAAATAAGCTCAATTACACTTATCGGATCACTTGCAGAATAAGCACAAACACATAGTGAACTTGTAACCTTCATATCTTTGATTGTACACACTTAAAGATCTTAAAATTAGGTTAATTAGATGAAACATGGAGTCCTCTTCATATTTTATTTTTATATCATGAGAAAATTCTATCTAGATCAAAATATATGGCCCAAAGACCAGACACTAGTTTTTCCCTTGTTAAATTTAAATATTTAAATGATAACATTCATAGTTAAACTTCAGACACTATGCTCACATCTCGTGTCCTCTCAGGTTTAGATTAATCTCAAATCATTGATATTCTCCAAACTTTAATGTATAGACACAAATTCTTAAATGTTAAACATCTGACAGTTGACCTCATCTCTTACAATCTAGAAACTTTGACTCAATGTTATCCATCAATCTTCTATATGTAGCTCAGTATTTAACAAAGATAAAAAAATATCACTTTGTCCTCTTGAATTTAATATTCACTATTTATCTATATATGTATGATCTCCTTCTCATCGTTGATCCTTGGAATAAGCTTGGTCTTTATCTCTTCTCAGTGTTAAACATCATGAACTTATCCTCATCTCATTGTTTCCTAACATCTTGGAGCAATGTGCACTATCGATGTTTCTCAAAATTTAACCTATGAAAATTTGAATAAGTATGGTAACCTTACTCATCTACTTGGAAGGCCAACTTTGCATAGTCATATCTTTTCTTTCACTTGGTTGTATGATCTACAATTCAGACCATATGATCTCCTTACATAGGATAATCCAACCATATAATAATATACTCTTAGAACCCTCACACATGTGAGATACATTTCCATTAAAATTCCTTCTCAAAACATTCTATCACAAAGCCAACTATGCTTAGAATTTATCTGGGAGACTAACTTTTTTCTTGCATAACTTTTGCTACGCTTTGGTTCATGATCAAAAATTTAGTGAAAATCAACTATGCATAAAATTGAATAAACCCATATGATCACCTTATCTTGAAACATCCATACATGTGATATATATACCATAAATGTTTTTACTTTGTTCTTTCTTTCCTCATGAAAATTTAGCTAAGTATGGGAAAACACTATCAAAATGCCTAGGATCCCAACTTTGCACTTGCATATCTTTTGATGCACTTAGGCACGTGACCTAATTTTTAGAACATAGAAAATAGGGAATAAATTTATCACAAACATGTGACCAAATCCCCTGAACTCATCTATATGTGGTAATGGTGGTGTCATTAAAATGCCTACTTAGATTTTATACCATTGGACCCAAAGTGTCTAAATGAAAACTATTGACAAATAGATGAATTAAACTTATGCACACAATCACTAAAAGAATATAAAACATATTAGGGACCTATTTCACATCCTCAATACTCCATACTAATCCCTAAACATATCTAATCATGTCAAAATAGAATATAAACCAATCATACTTCAAGCATACTAAGACAAACACATTGCACACTTTGTCATTGTCACATAGATTATAGAGGAATTTGATCCACTCACCAAGACACATTCATGACATCATAATGACATAATTTACAACTCTCCAACAATATCCCCCTTTCTCATTGATGTCAACAACAATCATATTAAAATATACAACTCACCTTCTCTCTCTTCAAGCACTCCCATAATAGGAACTCCCCCTCCTTTGACATAATGACAAGGTGGGAACCAACTGATCCTAAGGACATAAAAAACAAAAAATAGTAAATTACCATCTTATAAATAAGATATAGACTCCCCCTTACATTAAGCCTCCTCTTCTTACCTTGATAACTTCCTCTTGCCCCATGCCAACACTCTCTTCAACCAAGTACTGCAACAAATAAATAAAGAATACGTAAAACCATAGAAACATGATGGAACACATTAATAAAAATATAATAGGTAATATAACTTCACCTTCAGAGCATCTTTAGATCCCCACACACCATATAGAACCAACATACATGCTTATTAGCCTTCTCTCTCAAGCTGCCATAAGGACTACCAATAGAACTTCATGCCATTCACCAAATAGGAAACCATGGTATCAACCAACTTGAGAACCCTCCTTGAAAAAAATATACATTTATATTTTAAATAAACTAATAAAAAATCACTCTTCTTCAAACTAGGCCTGTCTAGCCTCCTTATAGCCCTACCTAAAACTTGTAGAGCCCATTATTTTCAGTAGACATAAATTCAAGATCTAAAACTTCATATCTATATCACTCTCATATTCCCCTTCAATCACATGAATTTTCATCAAAAATTTCATCATTTTCAACATACATCCTTCACAAACTTACTAGCTAATTAACCCTCCATTTTAACAAAAACAAGAATAATTTGAAAATCACAAACCTTAAAATATTAGTGAATATTTATTTGAAAACCCATTTTGTCCAATCATCCTATTAATAATCCTTAAACCTCAAATCATAAGGAAAATTACCTTTTTAGCATAGCCCAAAACACTAGAATCTCAAAAACAACAAGGTCAACAAACCTCCTTCTAGTCAATATACACCTTTGAAACTTATTACACACTCAAAGACAACCATCACACACTTTTGGACCAAAAATTGAGTCACAATACCTTTGGGAACGTAGAATTCCTATAACCCATTTTAGGCTTACTTGCCCTTAAGCCAAAAACTAAGAAAATTGAGAGCACTCAAAAATGTTTAATTGGCACAAACATACCTTAAGACCTCAAAAAACCTAGAGCACATCACAAAGAAATGAATAGACCTTTATGAGCACTAAACACCTCTTAACATTGCATCAAACTCATTATGCCATCTAGAAACACCCATTCTAATCCTCCACAATATCTCCTTCATAAACCTCTAGAGCAAACACAAACTTGTTATTCCCCCTTAACCAAAGACCTTATTTAATTGGCATTATCATATTTAGAACACAAACTTGCTTCTTCAAAATAAAAATGTCTCCTAAGAATCATAGGTAGAGACACCCTCTACACCACAATGAGCTACCATGGTATGAAACTAGGAGTTTCCCACAACTCCTCATATTTTGTCTCCTCCTTGGTCATCTAATACTTATAGTTATTCTTCTTCTTCTTCTTTGGCTTAAGAAAAATAACTTCCTCATCCACTACAACATTCTCCTTTTCTTCTATGATTGGATTGATAATATATGGAGACAACATAGATTCATGACATGCATTTTCATTTAAAGAATATTCCTTGTATTTTAGAAGCTCATCATTAGGCACAGACAAATGATGTTCTTTACATGATACATTCTTAGCAATATAAATATGTTCACTTGGATCCATACATATGTCAGGACTAGGTTCAACCAGTACCTTGGTCTTCTCTTTGAGATTGGTCTCTTCACTCATAACATGAGTAGATAATGAGATCCCTTGGCACTCTTCAACTTTTGAAGCATTATGTAACATATAAAATAAATTACTTGGACCTGCAGTCTCATCATGACTCACACTTTTTACCTTTGGCTTCCATGTGTTAACTTACCTTCTTTCTTACACTCTAAGAGCTTGATTAAACCTATTCTAACTTTTAGACCTTTACTTGTATAACCTAGAAATGTGACCTTTTTCTTCATAATTATAACACACCATACCTTTTATAAGAAATGTATCTTGCCTTACCTTATTTGGATAGAAATTTTCAACATGTCCTATGTCATGAAAATTAAATCACTTAACTCTCTTCACACCTTTTAACTAATGACTCACATCATAATCCCATGCAAACTCATTTCTAACAAGTATTTTACACTTTCTAGCCCTATGACCAAATTGATTTCATGTGTAACAATAACTATTGAATCTTAAATACCCCATGGCATTTGGCTATCTAATCAGATTTGTCTTCATTCTACCAGCACCTTCAGTCCTTATCTAAAGATTTGTATTAAAATTATGATTGTCCTTGTTGATATTAGTCTTCATCTTGTCTTGAATTACATTCTTTTTTTTCTTTATATCTAAGACTAGTTCTATCACTAGCATGATTTTGACTACTCAGAATATTGTCTAGATCACATGAGATTTTTTCAAATCTCAAAAATGACTTCAACTTACTATATCTCTTCTCTAACTCATATTTCAAAGACTCATTTTTATAACCATACCTAGAACATTCATCTTCTTTAGCTTTTAGGCTTGTAGAAAGAATTTCCAATTAAAATTTGAGATGCTTTCTCATATCTTAATGATCTTTAGTGTCTTCATTCATTCTTTCCTCATACACACTAATTTTTTCCTCATAGTCATTACGTTTAGATTTCATCTTCTAATTTATTTTATTCTCTATATTTAGTTCTTCAAGAGAATTCATCAATATAGTCTCACATTCCACCTCATCTTCATCATTATTTGAATCACTCCAAGTAGACTCCTTCTGATGTGATCAATTTCCCTCCTCAGTCATGATTAGAGATTCATCTCTAGTAGGGCCATCATCTTCATGATCATATTTTGAGTCATTGTCTTCATTCCCATTTTATGAGCTACAATATTCTTTGATGTAGATACTCTTCTTGTTATTTAAGGACTTCTTCTTGTTGTTATAATTTATGAATCATTTCTTTCTGTATGTCTTCTTGACTTGATAATGGCCTTTACCATGATCTTCATCACCATTCTTCTCATGATTATGAGAACACTTACTAGGAAAATGTATTATCTCTACACAATTAAAACATTTGGAGGGTAGGTTACCCTTATACTTCCTTGATATTGTGTTCAATCTCTTAGTAATCAAAGCAATTAGTTCATCCTCATCTATGTCAAATATGTCATCATCTTTGGATTTAATACCTTAGAGCTTCTTCTTAGGCTTAATTTATGTCTTGAATGTTGCTTCTTTATTTGGTTATATATCATCATTTACTCTCATCTCATATGCAGTAAGGGTGCCATGTAATTGATCCATCTTCAATTGAGTAATATCATGACTTTCTTCTATAGAAGATACTTTTGGATCAAACTTGAGAGATGGAGACCTTAATACCCTTTGGACTATAGTATCCTCTTCAATATTCTCTCTAAGTCCTCTAATGATGTTCAAAGTCTCGTCAACTCTCTATAGAAAGGATGCCACCAAATCTTCTTCCTTCATCTTGAGGCTTTCAGATTACCTTCTATGAGTCTTTAACTTAGCAAACTTGAATTTTGAATCTCATTCAAAAATGATCTGCATTTTTTCCCATATCTCTTTATCAAAATTATAATGGATTTCCTTAGTTTATTTATTCTATGAAAGACCACAAGTGATAGCATTCATTTCCTTATAGTTTTTCTCAACAACTTCTTGTCTACAACACTAGATGGAGGAGTAATACAAACAACATAACCATTTAGAATAGATATCCATACATCAAAACCTAAATACATAATGTATGTCCTCATATTTACACTCTAAAAAGAATAATTGGATCCATTGAACATCAATGTTTTAGTAGTGAAACCTCCTTGATGACTACCCATATTGTACCTTGGATCACCTTCAAGCTATTAAGCCTTTACCAAAGGACTTGATCTAATACCAATTATTATAGGTACAATCACTAAGGGGGGGGGTGAATTAATGAGCCCAAATAATCCTAATTCAATTTTTATCTTTTAAAAAAAAAATCATTTACCATAAGCATTCATGAAGCATACACATCATTCATAGCAATGAACAAGAAAGATAATGCAAGATCAATCACATAACACATGACATACATGGGAAACCCTCTTGGGGTATAAAACCCATTGAAAATTATAATTGGAATACTATCCTATAATAAAAAGAACCAATTTAGACTATTTGTATCTGATCAAGGAACTATAATCCCTATTTAGTTAGACTAGAATCCCACAAGGTGATAACACACCTATCTAGTTGAGTTGCAACAACAACCAAAATTTTAGAAATTTTTACCTTTGAAGAAGGATGTAACGACCTTATATTTTTATCTATAAAAAAAACCTATGAACACATCCACCTTTGAAATTATGTCTTCAAAAATTGATGAGGTGCCTTTGATAATCACTCTTCACCTTCGCTCATATTCAAACAACAAGAACATTATTCTGCCAATAAAATTATGACCTATAGACCATAAAAATAGTCCTTAATATATTATTCTCTTCAACTCATTCATATGTAACTCTAACCCTCCTCTCCATAATCCACATACATATGCCTCTGTAAAATCTTTCCCAAGTCTCTCAATTACAAAGTCTAGAAACCATCATCTTTAATTCCACTATTTATAGAGCATACTTGATAATCAAAACCTTGGTCAGCCATTAGTAATGACTTAAACCTTAAGGCATCTCTCACACAAATACATATCTCAAAATAATCTTCATAGGTTGACCATAGAATTTATGGGTAACCCTTAAGTAGATACACCTTTTAATAAGGCCTTTGTAGCTCTTATAGATCTCATGTGAACCCATTCACTCCTTTAACACTTCATAAAATAAAATAAAAACATATAACCACTATAAAAATCATGGGACCATTCCATATGATCTATACATCTTCCTTAAGTGTGAATAACCAACATATAACCCTTTTATTTAAGCAAAATTCACTCAAACAACATTTTGTGCACACAATCATTATGAATGAACACATAGTCACATTATAAACCATTTTTCATACTACATATAATTTTTAAAACCTTAAAAATGTAGAAAAATCATCCTCGTGGAGTCTAAAACACTTCCCAAAATCTAATTCACCATGAAATATCAAAACAACATCTACATAAGCTCAATTACACTTCTCAGGTCACTTGTAAAAAAAACATGAACACAGTCAATTTTTAACCTTAATATATTTGCATGTACACACTTAAATATATTCAAATAATCTTTTGTATATGCACCATTTATTCCTCTTCATATTTTATTTTTACAACATGAGAAAATTCTATCTAGATCAAAAGATCTGGCCTAAAGACTAGACACTAGTTTTTCCCTTGTTAAATTTAAATATTTAAATGACAATGATCACAGTTAAACTCCAGAAACTATGCTTGCATCTCATTTCATCTCATATTTATATGAATCTTGAATCATTTATCTTATACTATATTTAATGCATAGGTGCCAATTCTCAAACATTAAAGATTTGATAATTGACCTCATCTTGTGCAATATGAAAACTTTAACTCAATGCACTCTATCGATCTTCTATACATAACTCAATATTTAAAAAAGATAAATATCTATCACTTTGACCTCTTGACCTTAATACACACCATTTATCTCTATTTTTATGATTTCCCACTCACCACTTATCCTTGGAAGAAGCTTGGTCTTTATCTCTACTCAGTGTTAAACATCATGCACTTGTCCTCATCTCATTGCTTCCTGACATCTTTGAGTAATACACACCAGAAATGTTTATGAAACTTGAGAAAATTTGAATATGGTAACCTTAATTATCTTCTTGGAAGGCCAAATTTTCATAGTCATATCTTTTACTATGCTTAGATGCATGATCTGCAATTTAGACCATATGATCTCCTTACATAAGAAAATCCAACCATATAATAATATAATCTTGGAACCCTCACACATGTGATATATATTACCATTAAAATTCATTCTCAAAATCCTCTATCATAGAGTTAACTTGGCTTATAATTTATGTGAGAAACCAATTTTACTCCTACATAACTTTTACCATGCTTTGACACATGATCTAAAATTTAGCACAAATCAACTATGTACAAAACTGAATAAACCCATATGATCACCTTCTCCTAAAAAGTCAACATATGTGATATATTCCACCATCAAAATTCTTACTTATATCTTTCTTTCCTCAATAAAATTTGGCTATGGGAGAACACTATCAAAATGCTTGGGAGCCCAACTTTGCAATTGCATATATTTTAACACACTTAGTTGCCTGACATAAGATTTAGTGCCTAAAAACTAAGAACTAATGTGATCATAACCATATGACCAAATCCCCCTAGCTAATCCACACATGTAAATGGTGATGTCATCAAAATACCTACTTAGATTTTATACCATTGGACCCAAAGTGTCTAGATGAAAACTATGGACAACTAGATTAATTCCAATTATACACAAAAACATTCAAATAATATAAAACATCTTAGGGACCTATTTCACATCCTCAATACTCCATAATCATCCTTGAACATCTATAACCATGCCAAAATAGAATATCAACTAATCATACTTCAAACATACTAGGATAAGCCCATTGTATACTTTGTCATTGTCATATAGACTATCAAGGCACTTCATCCACTCACTAGGACACCTTCATAGCATCACCATGACACCATTCACAAATCTCCAAAAATTTTGTGGACACACAAACATAAAAGGTATAAATAAGAAATTTAATCAAAATATAAGGCATGAAGCTCATAAGTTCTAAGTCAATTACCTTAATTGAAGCTCTGTAAAAACATTCAAGAAATCCCTAAGTGTATGAAATCCCTTATTTTTACATGTTTTCATTGTAACTAAGAAAAATAGAATTGAATTATCATCTATACTAATATAATTCAATCAAGAATTGAATTTCAGTCTACTAGTGAGTAATTCAATAAAATTCATAGCAATGACAAATTGAAAGAGTGTTTTAAAGGAATATGTAGAATTATACTTGACAATAGATACTGAGGGTCACATTTTCAAGGATACTAAGTATGATGCTTCTACTCTAAACATAGGAGACATTAATTGGTCAAAATTATTCTAGATGATAGAAAAAGAACCGACCATCACTCAAGAAGAAGAGAGGAACCTCTCAACCAAGATACTATATGATGATATAGTTTCAATTCAAATTAACAAACTTAATTATGTAGAAACAAATCCTTAGGTAATCCACTATATTGACATTCTTGTTCCCATTTTCAAGGAAACTAAGATAGATAAGGGAATGATAATTAATGAGCACAATCTGAGAAATGGTGCTTATATTTATACCATTACATTTGAGTCATATTATAAGTTTTCAAAACCCTAAATTGACTTATCTTAAATTAATTCATGGGCCAAAGAGAACAATTTGATGTATACCCTTGCCATGTGGCTATATTTTGGAAATGAAGTCTTTTTAGTATTTAACAAAAACATTCCCATCAACCATTTCAGACCTAGAATCAGAATGATAATAACCATGTTAAACATATTATGTGGAAATACAACCACTGCATATGTAGATCTAGTGTGGGTACTTATATTCTATTTTATTTTTGGAAAGGCAACTACTCCCCCTCTAGGTGAAATATTAAGCATCTCATCGAGTAGGCAAATATTTAAAATTAGGCACAAAAACAAAACCCAATTTTTCATGATGTCATATCTCCTAGATGATTTATGTGCAACTATAAAAATCCCAAAACAAAAGGGAATGGTAACCAAATGGGACATAAATAGTCTCCCAACATTACTCAAAGCTTCACATCTATAAACATAGAGATCACATTCAATTTATGCGACTTCATCTACCCTACCCTAAGTGAAGCCATATATGGCTATATATATACTATACTATTATAATGATTGAGGGAACACAAAGTTCTCCTCTCAAGATACATTTTTATGTCCTTTATAAATTAGCTGAGAAAGAAGTTGCATATCAGTTATTCTATGACATAGATGGTCTCTACAAGAACAAAAGAAAGGGATTACTCCACAACTTCCCAATGATAATTGGAAAGACTATATTAAGATAGTTGGACAATTTTGATGTTGCATTAAAACATATATAATCTTTTAACTTGTAAATATATAAACTTAGACATTGGGATCCTTATGAGAAAGTCAAAGAAATTTCAAAAAATAAAGGAATTCTTAATGTACCCTATGATCATGAGCCTGGTGTCTTTAACCCTATTTACACCAAGGCATCATCCTAATTTGAAGATATTAAGAGATTGAAGGAACAAAACTTGAAGCCTAAGTCAAGATTACAAATAAATCAAAAAATGGATTATATATGGCAATTGGGACCTTGACAATATCATTTAATTAGTGGTAAATCCTCTAGACATCCATCAATTAATGTATAAGAAGAAGTTCAAATAGAGCATAGGCCTGAGGAGAAAAATCCATATGATATAAATTCTAGCTCATCGACTTATGAACCTCCCAAGGCAATATAAAAAGAAGCACATCATGAAGATATTCACATGATATCCATAGACCCTCAAGAATATATAGAGGATGTATTGAAAATGTTATCTATGACATACACATATTTAGATGATGAAGCCTAGGTTGAGAAAACAAAGGAAGAGAAAGGGAAAGAAGTGGCATTGGACTTAGTTCTAGTTGACACCCCTAAGAGGAAGGCTGAGTTAGCCATAATTCCTAAATAAAAAAGACCCAAAGTGACTTTCATTACTCTCTAAGTGAAGTCAATTTATTCAATGAAGAAAACTTGTTTTGTGGTCCACCCATTCTAGAATGGTTCTTTTATGAACCTAGATTATAGAAAATGCCTACTATGCATCATCCTTGGGCTATGATGAAATATTTTAACATTATTGTGTATCAAGAGATTAATCCATGGATTATAGCACTAGAGGAAGAGGAAGCAAAGAGACTAACCACACCAAATGATTTAACATCTCAATCTCAAATGGAGATCCCTATTCCACAAGTGACACAATCTTCAGTGAGAGTGAGGTTTGACCTTAAGATTGTTGGTTTACAAATAGTAACTTAGAATAAGATAATCCAAGGAAGTGAGGAGATCACTTATCAAAAAGTGGAACCATTGACCAATCTAACTCAAATGGGAAGATAGGAACCTAGAGAAGATATAATATTTGAAGAGGATCCCTTGGAATTATCCTAGGCACAAACATGGCAACTTTAGGCAACTATCAAGGGCATGAAATAACAAAAGAAGAACTTGGAAGAGAAGGCCATCTTATTTATTCTAAAAGCTATGATCAATATGTTTGAAGCTACTTTGTCTGATATGTTTGAATCCTTGAAATCAATGATGTCCAGATAAGATGTATTGAGCAAATAAGATACTATGGTTAAGAAACAAGTAGCTCAATGGCAAGGTTCATACAATAAGGTGAAGGACTTGGTCACTATTTTGATAGAAGATCAAACCCCTAATTTCAAGACAGTTAGCCTAGCCCACTTAAACATCACTATGATTGTATGGACATAAAATATAAATATCTTGAGAAAATGGACCAAGAGCTTAGAAGGACTCTTTGAGGATGGTAAATAGTTAAAGACTAGAATGAGAAATATATTAGATAGGATGATCATAGACCCAACTGCACTCAGCCCTATTAGTCTAATCACTAATGAATAATTCAATATCAGGGCTACTCAAGTTATGTAGGAAGTAAAGAATCAGAGCTGAGAAAGAACAAGGGATGACAAAAATAAGATCTTATACATGATCCTAAATGCAGGGTAAAATTTTGGTGAAGCTAAGAGCATCAAAGAAGCACTAGATATAGATGATAATGACTTTAGAGACCTAGTAGATCAGGAAGTTGAGTTATTCATGGAACCCATCATCAACCTTAAGCTAATTGATGGATAAAATGACAAGGCAATGAAGACCCTATGGGACAAATAGAAGGATACAACCATAGGGGAGCCCCAAAGCCAAATTAGTTGAATTAAGTATATTCTTTTGTAAATTAGTGTATATAAAATTTTGAAAGGAGAACATTATTTTTATAAAGGCATGTGCAACTTGTAAAGCACATAGCCTATAGGTCAATGCATAAGGAGATGTCATAGTTCTAGAACATTGTAGAAAGGACACCTATCTATGACACTTATACAATTATAATTTGACATGAATGACTGACACACCTCCTTAATTTTATATATAAGGGGTACTGTAAATTATAAAAGAGGGAGAGTTTTAAACAAGAAAACTTTGTGCTAATTTATAGAAATTAATGAAAGTAGAGAATTCTGAAAAGATTATATCTTTTTTTATATGATTGTTATTATGGTTACTCTCTCACTTGTCTAGTCTAAATTTTAGATATTAATTATTCTTATGAATTCTTGATGTGCACTTTTAAATTTAGAGTTTTCAGTTTGTGCTAATGCTAGATTGATTGAAAGTTCTTGGGTTCATTTTAATTTTTTTACCCTTCTTGTAGATGTACTTATGCTATTTTCTTGTAGGGGTAAATCTTTAAAGTGAATCTGGTTCTTATTTTCTTTATTTCGACACTCCTTATATGCTTTATTTATGTATGGTAGGATTTGATTTTTAGCTATTTCATGTTATACATTGGTTTCAAGTGCATGTTTGGATGAAATTTGAAATTTTTCATAATGTCTATGTTAAATATAAATAACATAAATATGTTTTTTCTCTACCTTACCCTTCCTTTTGCTTATTTTTTGATCAACTCACTCTAGATTAGTTTTCATTTTAAACATTCATATTAGTTTAGACTTCATATTTGGTTCTTTGAGCATAATTCACTTCACTTAGTCCATATTACTTTCATTTTCACAAGTTAGCTACTAGGCCACGATTGCTCCCAACAACCAAACATTAAAAATTTGTGAAACAATTCACTTGTTCTATCATGATTCCACCAAAGATATCAATAATATCACAACCTACAACTCATCCAATGGATTCTTTGAGTCTGAAAATGAGTAGTGTTTCTTAAACATTTTGAAACACCTATGATACACTTTCAAGCATCAACAAAGACATGTTTTGATGGCACTAGAAGGAGGGCATTAGTTAAGTCTTTGTGAATTTTTAGTGTCTTTGCTAATTTTGGTGAATTATTTTCAAATATCAGTGAAGTATTTGCATATTTGTGTTGTTCTTGATTCAATTCTATATAAATAATTGATGTTCATGGTTTCAGACTAATATTTAGGCTCATTTAGCTAAATATAGGTATTCTTTAAATATTCATGGTAAATATTTGTAAACATATTTTAATCTTTGTAAATCTTCCTCATTTACAATTAGCGATGGAAAATTTTCTCAAAGATTAATTAATTCTTTGAAAATTTAGGTTTATTTGAACTTATATATGCAAAGATAATTAATATTCTCAATTTTAAATATATATTTGAGCTTATTCAATCAAATATAGTTGTCTTTTAAAGATATTTAAATGAATTTATGCAAAGCTTGCTAAACTTGGGAATCTTAAACGTACAAATCTACTCATATGTAAGAATAAGACTATTATTTGAAATAATTGGTTCAATCATCTTTTCAAAGATAAGGTTTCTAAGTTATATTTTGAATAGGATTCAAGGTTTAAAAATTGGAACTACCAAGAATGAGGACTAGTTCATAGTCTAAATCAAGATTACCTCTCCTTTCATTAGAAGTTTATAGGAAAACAAGCACAGACAAAAGGTAAGTGAAAGGTTTCTAAATCTCAGCCTACTTCACCTATTTTTGGTGCTCCTATTTTCAATCCTTATCAAGGTATGGCTTGATTAGGTGGATCTTCCATTAATATACCTAGTTAGGTACATTACTTACCTAGAAATCCTAAAAAATATCTACCATATTTTAGTCCTAAAGGTGTTATCATAGCTAAAGAACATATTAAAAGTTTTAAAGCTACTTTAAGGTTGTTGATTGTAGTTCATGAAGATGCAGCATGTAGATTGTTTCCATTTACTTTCAAAGATGTTTTATATGATTGGATTCTCAACCATCCTAAGAATTAGATCACCAGTTGGAATGATTTTAATAGAATTTTAATTGATCAATTTGGTAAGATCATTAGTCCTTGCATTCTTTATCAACAATTCACCACTATAAAAAGAGATTTGAGTGAGACCGTTATATCCTTTAATGCTAGATTCCATAAGTTGTTTAATATAACCATAACTCCTTACAAACCTGATGAATCTTTACCTTTAGATATTTAAAATAATACTTTGGATCCCATGACTTATATGTTTCTTAAGAGGTATGTTGGAGTTATAAACACATTAACCTTGGCCTATGTTGAATCTAGAATAATCAATGATCAAATGTATCCTCAAAATCAACTTGTGTATGCCATTCCCAATGTTAATCCCAATTTACTTGTATTGAATTTCATTCCTAATGCCAATTAGATTATCTTCCTTAAATAAAATACCAATTTTTAATCAATTACCCTTAATTCATGCTTTTCCTAGCCACAACCTAGGATTCTTGAATAACACTACAAATGGATTTCATCCACAAGATCAGAGAGCCTTGGTGCCAATAATTAGTAATAATAGTACTCAAATTCATAAATTAGAGGCATGAAAAAATTATAATGAGTCCATACTCAAAATGGTTCAAAAACTAAGTACTAACTTCCTTCAATTTTGGAAACAAGGAGGAAATACTAGGGAATTTCACAATAGGAATTATGCTTATCAAAGGCTTAATAGACCTAACAACTAGTTTCACAATGGTAAAAGTAGTAATAAAAATAATAATGAGTCATCATTAGGTAAGAGTAATCCTGAGATTAATATTTTTGATGTAGCTCTAACTGAATATTACAAGGTTCACAATACTTCAAATCAAGTTAGATTATATCGAATTCTATAATGCTTTTGAATTATTTCAAGATGATTAGAATACATCTGAAGGTGGACCTAATAGAGATAATACTACAATTACATCTAGATATTCTAAGTCATCTAAGTCTACTAATATGACCTTGATGGTAGAGATGTTTGATTTCCCATTCCAAGAGGAGAATGAGCTTGAGGAGACCCCATAAGAGGTGCATGCTTTCTAGTAATACCTAAATAATATTTATCCTCTAAGGAATAGAGATTAAGAGCAACCTTTTACAACTTCAACTCCACCAAATAATTTTGACACTCCTCCAAACCCTACAACTAACAATAATCCAAAACCTCCAAAGGGAAGTACCTCTAAACAAAATGTTGATTCATCTAGTACTTCTACAAGGGGTGGATACAATATAGTTGAGGACATAAAAAATATTAAGGCAAACATTACACTACATGAGTTAAATCAAATCATTGAGAAAAAAGACTTATTACTTGAATCTCTATCCAAAAAGCCTAGTAAGTCACCAAAGGCTATAAATGCTAATGTTGTTATGTATAAAAATAAGGTAGATGTTCCACCTTTATTGCTGATAATTATAATTTTTGGTGAGAATTTGCATAATTGTTTACTAAACTTAGGTGCTTATGCAAATATCATACCTTAAGGTATTTATGAGAAACTTGGCTTAACTCTAATTAAATATGATAGGGTTTTTACTCAATTAGATAAATCTAGGGTGAAAGTAATTAGAAAATTGTTGAATGTTCATATGCAACTTGTTACTGAGCCAAGGATAAAATAGGTTATAGACATCTAAGTGGTGGATATTTTTGATTCTTATGGAATGTTTCTCATTATGGATTAAACCAAGTCCTTAAATGGTTACATGTCCACTTACTGCTCACACATGTGGCTTCCATGGAAGGGAGTTCCAAATTAGATTTGAATTAAAAGAGAGCCTAAAATGAAACATATGATCACCAAGTATAATGTTGTAAATGAAAGAGTCAACATGGTCAATTATAAGTTAGGAGTTTATAATATTGACACATCTAAGGTATGTGACTCTAAATATCTTCATATTATGCTTGGAATATGGAAATAATATATTATGATGGTGCTAGATGCAAGTCTAGATCTAGATTAGGAATTATTCTAATTAATACCATTGGGAAAGAATTTATTACTTTGTATAGACTTCAATTTTCTCCCACTAATAATTGGTAGAGTATGAGGATATAATCTTAGGACTATAATTTTATATCAAGCATAAGGTCAAAGAACTGCTAGTGTATGGTGACTTTGAGCTAGTAGTTAATCAATTTAGAAGAAAAAACCAGTGAAAATTATCTTAACTTAAGTAATATAAGTTTAGAGTTTGGGACTTGATAGATTACTTTTATGCTTTCAACATTATCTCAATTCCTAAGGAAGAAATCAAGTGTGTCGATGAGCTAGCCTTATCTATAACCAATGTTATGCCTAATCAGGACTCTAAAATAAATAACCTTAGTATTGAGTTGGTTTCATGTCCCTCAGTTCCATATAATGTCAATCATTTATAATTATTTAATGATGACTAGTAGATCCTATACTTCATGAATAGTTTAGGAGTATTTGAGTCTCACATCATAGATGAGATCAATGAAAATGATCTTGATAAAGATAACATTAATGAAAAAATTATGCAATTAAGTGACAATAAAATTCCCAAAGGCATGATTACCTTAGAAATATTAGTGACATAGAAAAACAAGTTAAAACTATCAAGGTTCCCAAGGTGAATGGGAAATATTACAATGCAATTAACCTAAGAATTCAAGGTCAACCCTAGTTAATTAATATTTTTATAGCTTACACTAATGATGAGTTGAAAAAAGATAAAGATTTTATGATCAATTATAAATATGTTATAACATGGTCTTATGAAGATTTGTAGGTATTTGATCCTAAATACATAACCCATACCATCCCAATAAAAGAATCCTACAAACTTTTTTGGCAAAATCATAGACCAATTAACCCTATGCTAGAACCCCTAATATACAAATAGGTGAAGAAGCTATTAGATTCAAAGATATTTTTTACCATTAGACACTCCACTTGGGTAGCTAATTTAGTACCATTCAAGAAGAAGAATAGGAAAATTAGATTGTGCATAGATACTAGAAATCTGAATAGAGCTTCTGAAAAGACAACTATCCTTTACCTTCACTTTACCAAGTCATTCAAATTGTTAGTGGTTCTGTAATGATGTATTTTCTTAATGGTTTTTTATGTTATAACCAAGTGATTATGAATAAGGAAGATAGACTAAAGACTACATTCACTACTAAGTAGGGCACTTTTATCTACAAAAGAATGCCCTTTAGGCTAATAAATGTAGGTGCAACTTTTAAAATAGATATGGACCATTATTTTCAAGGTCTCATAGGTAAGTGAATTATCATTTATATGGATGACCTAACTATCTTTTCAAAAAATATGGAAGACCACATTATGCACTTATAGCTAGTATTTGAAAGGTGTAAAAGTATAGAATTTCTCTCAATCCCAAGAAGAGCATTTTTTTGTTACTAATAGAAAATTATTAGGACATGTTATAATTAAAGAGGGGATTTATATATACCCTGATATAGTAGATTCCATATCTAAGATGGAACCCCTTAATAGTAGAAAGGAATTGAAATCTTTCTTGGGAAAATCAATTTTTTGAGAAATTTTATCTCTGGTTTTGCAAAAATTGTGAGACCATTAAATGAAATGTTAAATAAATATGCCAAGATCACATGGAATGAATAAATAAGAAAGGCCTTTAAGCACATAAAATAAGCAATAGTGTATGCATAGGTGTTGATAATTCCTAATTTTTCAAATGATTTTTATCTTTATTCTTTAGCTTCTGATCATATAATAACATCTATTCTAACTCAAAAAATAGATGGATGTGATCATCCTATTGCTTTCATGAGCACCAAATTTAAAAATGTTGAGTTAAAATATTCTATAATTGACGAGCAAGCATGTGCTTTAGTTAAGGTAGTAAAGAAGTTTAGGCACTATATTCTCAAGAATAAAGTCCATGCAATACTACCAGACCCTACCACTAAGCTCATGCTTAGCCAATGTGAATTAGGAGAAATAAAATGTAAATATATGTACGCACTTCAATAATATGATTTGGAAATTAAAACTACCAAACTGGTAAGGTGTCAAGGATTCATTTAATTCATTGTTAACACCAATCCCAAGTTGAGTGTTATGCAAGTTGAACAACAAAGTTTTCAAACCAATGATTGGTATGATGCCATTATTTAGTTTCTAATCAATGGTACTTGTCTTGTAGGGTTGAGTAGAGAGTAAAGGAGAGGTTTAAGGCTCAAGGCAACACATAATATGGAGTACTTTTCAAGAAGAATTATGAATGAATATACCTGAAATGTGTTTCTAAAGAGAAACCAACTGAGATCCTAAGTACTTTCCATGAAAATATTGGAAGTGGGAACCCATATAGAAGGATAATAGCTCATAAGATCCTTAGAGTTGGTTACTATTAGCCTACTATCTTTAAACATGTTCACAAACATGTGATACAATGTCATCAGTGCCAAATATTCAACACTAAGGAACCCAAAGTGGCCATGTCATTGAAACTAAATATAATTGATAAACCTTTTGATCAATGGTGATTAGATTTTATGGGGGTCATCAACTCCAATTATTTAAATGGATATTAATATATCCTCACTACTATTGATTACTACACCAGATGGATAGAAGTAGTGGTAACCAAGCAATGTAGGATAGAAGATGTGATAAAGTTCTTAGAGGAGAACATATGCACAAGATTTGGAACACCAATATCTCTAGTTTTGGATAATGGACCTGCCTTTATATCCATTGAGATGATTGAGTAGGCATATTATAATAACATTTTTCTCAATTTTTCATCAAACCATTACCCTCAAGGTAATGGAGTCTCTAAAGCAACAATAAAAAAATTGATGAAAGCCATCAAGAAGTCTACTACTAATAGACCAACAATGTGGCATAAGTTGCTCAAGTATGCCCTTTAAGAAGATAGGACTAGAGTCAAACAATAACTAAAGGCATCACCATTTCTAATTGTATATGGTTAAGAACCTATATTTCCCATCACTCTCAAGCTACCAACCTACAATTTTATGCAAGAGTACATGGAAGAAGATCAAGAATTTGTAAATTCTAGGTTGTTTGACATTATTCAAATTAAGGATACCAGAGAAGAATCTTTTGCCAATTTTAATAGACATCAAATCATAGTTAAGAGATGGTTTGAAAAACATTCAAAAATTAAGGTGTTTAGACAAGGAGACCTAATTTGTATTTGGGATAAATCATCTAAACCTAAGTGAAAACATGGTAAATTCACTCCCTTATAGATTGGTTCCTATTATATTGTTGAGGAACTAGGAGACAACACCTTCAATCTGATGGACTTACAGGGAGTAGAGTTTACTTTGCCAAAAAATGGGCAATATCTCAAGCACTACTTATCTACTAACCCACCTCAATTTGACATGGAGTAATTTATAATACTAATTAAAGTTAGTCTATATAGGCTTAAATTAGTTTGCTTTCTTGTTCCTTGTTTGTAAATAGTACATGTAAATATTTGTTTGCTTGTGTTTATTTTCTTGTTGTGTGTTCCCTTTTATTTATTTTGTTCCCTACTTTTAATAAATCTTTCCAAGATAGTCCTCAAGATCCAATGCATGTAGTTGATAAAAATTCAACAAACCAAGAATGCAGGTATGACCCTTAACCAATGGTTGATCATGGATTCCAAAAATTTGAGCTTGATGCTATGATTTGGAGAAAGTGGTAAGTATTAGTATTTAGATGAATTATTCCTTAAAATCTTAAGCATTATTTTTATTTAAATTTGATTCTAACAAGGATTACACATATTGAGTGAAAGTTTGAATTATTGGGACAAACTCATGTTAACACTTAAAGAACATTATTACATGGAATGAAGTTTATGACCAAGGATGATTGTTTAAAGATCATACATTTGACTAAATCCCAAAACCTGGCTAATTCTAGTTCTTAACCTTTGTTGGAAAGCTAAATCTATCTAAAAAATGCAAAAAAATAAGAGCTTTATTGAAAATTCAAAAGATTTCTGAGCAAAGGTGATTTGGGTAACCTCCACTAGGGTTATGATGCCTAGATGATAATGGAGCAAGGCCTAGAGGTGACCAAAGGTATCTCTATCAGGGCTATGGATTCCTAGCTAGTAGTAGAGCAATGACCAAGCCTTACTTATCATAAATCATGATTCTTAATGAATATCTAAACATGTTATAAGTCAATTTTAAAGATCAAGGTCATGAAGTCTAAAGTTATTCTCTAAATCCCATGGAAATCAATTAAAGAATCAAAATGACACACACAATATGACTGAGTTTTGATGTTTGAGCCTAATTATATATGTGTAAAACTTTTTTGATCATGAGTTACTATTAATAATGGGACTTGATCATATGGAATGAGTATTATAGTTATTAGTTCAAACTAGAGTGTATAAGTTTTAACATTTGGTAATGTTTCCCCTAGAAGTTTCCATTTGTTGAGGCCAACATACCCCCATTTTTGAAAAAATAGGAACCTTTATTTACAATTTTGCAAATTTTTACTAAGCATTGAATTTTCCACTTGATCAAGTTACCATTAGCATGTTATCACATTACCTTTATTTGAAGATCATCTGCACCAGTGGTTTATTTGATATGTTTACATATGATCTTTATTTTACTCCATCTAATGTTGTTAATGGTTGCTTCTTGTGTTTCTAGGTCACAAGTTCAATGATGTCCCAATTGTTTGAACACTACTTAAGGTTTTGTACTTTAATGTTAACTTGACCCCATTTATTAAACCCTTAGTCTAGTTGTTTATCCTAAATCCTTTTAAATTGAACTCAAATTTGCATGGGACTTAATTTACACAAGAACATTTAATTACATCATAGAATTAGTTTAAATTTTTATCCTAATGTTCTAATCATGTTTTCTAACACAACCAAAACCTTAGGCTAACCATTTTATATTAATTTCTCTATATTTCCCAAAATCCCCTAGTCCATTTTATTTTTCACATAGATTAAAGAACACTTTATTATATTTTAAAACTTAACTTAAAAGTTTTATCCTAAAGTTTTAATTGTATTTATTAATATAATTAAAACCTTAGTCTAAAACTTTACCATGAGTTTCTTATATTACCTGAGTCCTAACTTGTTTATTTTCATTACCCACAAGATCAATGTGAGGATGACACATGGAAAGATCTCCAAGATCAATAGGGATTATCTATGGTACATGGGAATTTACTTAGGTCAAATTTTCAAAGCTCAGAGATGGAATATGGTAGTGATAAGTGTCACAATTGGAATGGATGGAACAGAGTCATGTAGATCAAGATAAAAGGTGCATGTTAATCCATGCAAAATAGATCTAATAGTATGGGGCAATGTCAATAAAGTCAATCATCCTACAAGGTAAGTGAAGTATCCAATCATGTTAAACATTGTGGATCACAATCAATAGCGTGCATTGATCCATGTAAATAAAATAAATGGTTGACATTTGGCCTAACAATAATAAGTAGATAACAATCAATAACACATGTTGATCTATACAAAGCAAATCTAATGGTGCATCAAAGTCAATAAGTCAAGTATCCTAAAAATAAATCAAAGCAACCAATCACATTCAACCTCCCAGATTACAATAAATGGTGCACATTAATTTATGTAAAGAAGATCCAATGGTGCAAGATGAAGTTGACTTTTAAAGAGCCCATAATGAACATGTTAATGATGTATATTTTAACTATGGTGAATCAAATGAAGATCAACCAATGGCATTTAATCACTTAGATCATGATCAATGATGAGTAAAGTGTGGAATTTTAAATGAGTCTAGATCTAATGAGAGGATACCACATGGTGCAATGGCATTAAATGGTGGTGTGTGCTTGTAACAAGTATAGAACACCCATGGAGCTACCAAGTTCCATGATCTTAGATGCCCATACAAAAAATCAATGGTTCATGATAAGTTAAAGCTAAAGGACTCATTTTAAGATCAATGAAGCATATTTAATTAAGATACAAGATTGATTGAGGTGTTGACATGTGTCCCAAAAAGGAGAAATGGTCACATTTTGAAATTAATGAATAATTTGACACAGTCTAGCCACAAGCAAGACAAGTTAGATGAAAGATTTTGTGGACCCATAGGAATAGAAGGTATAAATAATAAACCCAAGTAAAATCTAAGGGATGAAGCTCATAAATTCAAACTCAATTGCCTCCACTGAAGCTCTGTAGAAACCTTCCAAAAAGCCTTAAGTGTATGGAAACCCTAGTTTGTCCCTGTTGTCATTGTAACCAAGCTAAAGAGAATTGAATTATCATCTATACTAAAATAGTTTAATCAAGAACTAAATTATAGTCTAATAGTGAGAAATTCAATAAAATTAATAGCAATGGTAGCTCAAAAGAGTATTTTAAAGGAATATGTATAATTGTACTTGATAATAGATATTGATGGTCACATTTTTAAGGATACTAAGTATGATGCTTCTTCTCTAAACATAAGAGATAGTAACTAGTCAAAATTGTTTTGGACAATTGAGAATCCACCAAACATCACCTAAGAAGAGGAGAGGAACCTCTTGGATAAGAGACTGTATGATGATATAGTTGTGATTCAAATGACCAACCTTCATTATATAGACGTAAAGCTTGAGGTACTCCAATGTATTGACATTATTGTAACCATTTTGAAGGAAACTAAGATAGATAAGGGAATTATAATTAATGAGAACAATCTAAGAAAAAAATATTTATATTTATACCATTGCGTTTGAGTCATATTATAAGTTTATAAAACCCCAAATTGACCTATTTCCAGTCAATTATTGGGCCAAAGAGAAAATTTTGATGGATACCCTTGCCATATAGATAGATTTTGGAAACCAAGTCTTTTCATACTTTAACAAAAACATTCTTATCAACCAATTCAAACCTGAAATTAAAATGATAATGACTATGTTGAACAGATTGTGTAGAAATGCAACCACTGCATATGTAGATCTAGTGTGGTACCCATAGTCTATTTTATGGTTGAAAAGGAAACTATCCCCCCTCTATTTGAAATAATAATCATCTAATTTATTAGGTAGATATTTTCAATTAGGCACAAAAATAAAACCCAATTTTTCATGATGTCATATCTCTTAGATGCTTTATGTGCAACTACAAAAATCCCAAACCAAAGGGAATGATCACCAAATGGGACACAAATAGTCTTCCAATATTATTCCAATATTCACATATAAAAATATAGAAATCATATTCAATTTATATGTGACTACATCTACCCTACCCTAAGTGAATTCATGACTAGCATTACAATGTCAAGAATTATCCCACTAATCAAAAAATATTTTGAAACCATGGGTGATATATGGATATATCTAGATGGAACTATTATAAATATTGAGGGAACATAAAGTTATCCTCTTAGGCTATCTATTCATGTCCTTGATAAGTTAGCTAAGTAAGAAGTTGCATATCAGCTATTCCATGGCATAGATGGTCTCTGCAAGACCAAAATAAAGGGACCGCTCCATAACCTCCCAATGATGATTGGAAAGATTGTATTTAGATAGTGGGAAAATATTGAAGTTAGATCAAAATACAAAACATATTTCAACCTATAGATAGATGAACTCAGATATTGGGATCCTTATGGGAAAATCAAATAACATTTGAAAAACAAAGGAATTCTCAATGTACCCTATGATCATGGGCATGGTGTCTTTGACCCTATTTACACCAAGGCATCATCTTAATTTGAAGTGAATAGAAAATTGAAGGAACACAACTTGAAGCCTGAGTCAAAATTAGAAATAAATCAAAAAAGGATGATATATGGAAATTTTGACCCAGAAAATATCATTTGATTGGTGGTGAATCCTCTAAACCTCCATCAGTTAATGTACAAGAAAATTTTCAAATGAAGCACATGCCTAAGGAGAAAATGCCACATGATATAAATTTTATCTCATTAGCTTATGAACCTCCCAAGGTAATAGAAAAATAAGCACAGCATGAAGAGATTCACATGATATCCATAGACCTTCAATAATATATAGAAGAAATGTTGAAAATGATATCTATGACATACACATATTTAGATGATGAGGAAGCCTAGGTTGAGGAAATAAAGGAAGAGAAAGGGAAAGAAGTGGCATTAGATTTTGTTCTAGTTGACACCCCTAAGAGGAAGGATGAGCTAGCCATCATTCCTAAATAAAAAAGACCCAAAGTGACTTTCACTATTATTTTAAGTGAATTTAACTTATTCAATGAAGCAAACTTGTTGTATGGTCCACCCATTCTAGAATAGTTATTGTATGAACCCAGATTGTAGAAAATGCCTACTATGCATTATCCTTAGGCTATGATGAAAGCCATAAACATTATTATGCATCCATAAATGAATCCCTAGATCATAGCACTATAGCAAGAGGAAATAAAGAGACTAGCCACACTAAATGATTTAGCATCTCAATCTCAAAAGGATATCCCTATTCCATAAGTGACATAATATTTAGTCAGAATGAGGGTTGACCTTGAGACTACTAGTTTATAAAGAGTAACTAAGAATAAGATCATCCAAGGAGGTGAGGAGATCACTTATAAAAAAGTGTAACCATTGACAAATATAACTCATGTGGGAAGATCCAATCTTTGAAGAGTATCCCTTGGAATTAGCCCAGGCACATATAGAGTATCTATAGGTAGATATCAAGGGCATGAAATAATTAAATAATAAATTGGAATATTAGGTCATCTTATCTTTTCTAGAAGCTATGATAAATATGTTTGAAGATCTTTTATATGATATGTTCAAATCCTTTAAATCAATGATGTCCAAATAGGATGTAGTGACCAAAAATGATACTATGGCCAAGAACCAAGTAGTTCAGTGTCAGGGTTCATACAACAAGATAAAGGACTTGGTCACTATTTTTATATAAGATCAAATCCTTAATTTAAATATAGTCAACCTAGCCCACTTGAACATGGATATGGTTGTATTGAAAAAAATATCAAGAGCTTGGAAGGACTCTTTGATTATGGAAAACAATTAGAGACCAGAATTAGGAATATATTGGGGAGCATGATCATAGACCCAACTACACTTAGCCCTATTGGTCTAATCACTAATGAATATTTCAAGCTCAGGGCTACTAAAATTATGTAGGAAGTAAAGAATCAAAATTGAGGAAGAATAGGGGATGACAATAATAGGATCTTAGACAATATCCTAAATTTAGGGGAAAATATTGGTGAAGCTATGAGCATTAGAGAAGCACTAAATAGAGATGATAATGAATTTAGAGACCTAGCATATCATTAAGATGAGATGTTCATGGAACCCATCATCAACCTCAAGTTGATTGATGGATAGTATGATAAGGCAATGAATATATTGTAGGATAAATAAAAGGTTGTAACCATAGGGTAGCCCTAAAACCAAATTACTTGACTTAAATATATTATTTTGTAAATTAACATGTATAAAATTTTAAAAAGAGAATATTCTTTTTATAAAGGCCTATGTAGCTTTTAAATCACATCACCTATATGTTAGTCCATTTGGAGATGTCATAGTTCTAAAACATTATAGAAAGGACACCTATCTATGACACTCATACAATTGTGATTTGACATGACTTACTAACATACCTTCTTAATTTTCTATATAAAGGATACTGTCAATTGTAAAAGAGGGAGAGTTTCAAGCAAGACATTTTTTTGTTAATTTGGAGTAATTAATCTAAGCAGATAATTCTAAAAAGATTGTCTCATTTGTTTATGTTATTATTATTATTATGTTTACTCTCTCACTTGTCTAGTATAAATTTAAGATATGAATGGTTCTTATGAATTCTTGATGTGCACTTTCAAATTTAGCATTGTCAATTTATTCTAATGCAAGATTGATTGAATGTTCTTGGGTCAATTTTATTTTCTTTGCTCTTCTTGTAGATGTGCTTATGTTATTTTCCTATAGGGGTCAATATTTAAAGTGAATCTAGTTCTTATTTCCATTATTTCCACACTCCTTAGATGTTTTCCTGATGTATGGTATTATTTGAGTTGTAGCTATTTCATGTTATACATTGGTTTCAAGTGCATGCTTGGATGAAATTTGAACTTTGTCATAATGTCAGTATTAAAGATCAATAACATCAATATGTTTCTTCTCTTCCTTACCCTTCATTTTTCTTATTTTTTATCCACTCAATCTATATTAGTTTTCATTTTAAACATTCATATTAGCTTAGATTTTAGACTTGGTTCTTTGCGTATAATTCACTTCACTTTGTCTAGATTACTTTCATTTTCACAAGTTAGCTACTAGGCCAATTTGCTCAAAGATTGATTGATTATTTGAAAATTTAGGTTTATTTTAACTTATATGTGAAAATATCATTAATATTCTCAAGTTTTGATATATCTTTGAGCTTATTAAGTCAAAGGTAGTTGTCTTTTGAAGAGGTTTATATGAATTTGTGTAAATCTTGCTTAACTTGGGAATCTTAAACATGCAAATCTATTCATAGATAAGAATTGGACTATTATTTTAAATAATTAAGATAAATATCATTCATATTTTTCCAAAATAAGGTTTATAATTCATATTTTGAATAGGATTCAAGGTTTACAAGCTGGAACTACCAAGAATCAGGACTAGGTCACAGTCTAAATCAGGATTACCTCTCTTTTCATTAAAAGTTCATAGGAAAGCAAAAGTAGACAAAGGTAAGTGAAGGGTTTATAAATATTAGTACACTTCACCTATTAGTGGTGCTTGTGTGTTAAATACTTATCAAGGTATGTCTTGGTTAGGTGTATCCTCCATCAATGTAACTGGTTAGGTACATGACTTGACTAGAAAACCTAAAACATATCTACCATCTTTCAGTCTTAATGGTGTTGTCATAGCTAAAGAGCATATCAAAATTTTCAAAGTTTCTTTAAGGTTATTGAATTTCATTCATGAATATGTGGCATGTAGATTATTTCCATTTACTTTCAAGATGATACATATGATTGGTTTCTCAACCTTCCTAAGAATTATATCACTAGTTGGAATGATTTTAATAGAATTTTCATTGATCAATTTAGTAAGATCATTAGTCCTTGCATTAATTATCAAAATTTCACCACTATAAAAAGATATTTGAGTGAGACCATTAGAGCCTTTAATGCTAGATTCAAAAAGATGATTATTAGAATCATATCTCCCTATAAACCTGAAGAAGGCTTGGTTTTAGAGATTTATGAGGACAATTTGGATCCCATGACTTACATGTTTTTTTAAGAGGTATGTTTGAGTTATAAACATATTATCCTTGGCCTATACTTAAGCTATAACAATAAATGATCAAATACAACCTCAAGGTCAACTTGCATCTACCATTCCCAATGTTAATCCTAATTTCTCTACACTAAATGGCATTCCTAATGCTAATCATAATGTGCCTATTTTAAATAAAACACAAATGTTGAATCAATTATCCTTAATTCATGCTCATCTTAGCCAAAACCTAGGATTATTGAATAACACTACAAATTGAGTTCATCCACAAGATCCGAGAGCCTTGGTGCTAACAACTAGAAATAATAGTACTCAAGTTTATAACTCAAAAGCACCAAAGAATGAGAATGTGTCCATACTCAAAATGGTTCAAAAATTGAGTACTAACTTCCTTCAATTATGGAAACAAGTAAGTAATATTAGTAAAAAACCCAATAGGAATTATTCTTATCAAAGGATCAATAGACCTAATAACTAGTTTCATAATGGTAATAGTAACAGTAACAATAATAATGAGTCATCAACAAGTAATAACAATCCTAAGATTAATATTTGTGTTGTAACTCTACATGAATATTATATAATTCACAATAATTCAAAGCATGGTGAGTTAGATTATATGGAATTATGTAATGTTTTTGAATTATTTCAAGATGAGTTGAATACATCTGAAGCTGGACCTAATAGAGATAACACTATAAGTACATCTAGATCTTCCAAGTCATCTAAGTCTAATAATATAACCTTGATGGTGGAGACATTTGATTTTTCATTCCAAGAGGAGAATGATCTTAACGAGACCCTAGAAGAGGTGCACATTTTTTAGTAGTACCTAAAGAAGAATTATCCTCTAAATAATAAAGAATAGAAGCAATCTTTGATAAATTTAACTCCACCAAACAATTTTGACACTCCTCTGGACCCTACAAATGATAACAATCTAGAACCTCCAAATGGAAGTACCTCTAAACACAATATTGATTCATATAGTACTTATACTAGGGGTCGATACAATATGGTTAAGCACATGAAAAATATTAAGGCTAACATCACACTACATGAGTTGACTCAAATCATTGAGCAAAGAGACTTGTTACTTGAATCTCTATCCAAGAAGAATAGTAAGTCATCAAAGGTTGTAAATGCCAATGTTGTTATGTACAAGAATAAGGTAGATGTTCCACCTTTCTTGCTAACAATTAGAGCTTTTGGTAAGAATTTGCATAATTATTTGCTAGATTCAGGTGTTTCTAACAATATCATGTCAAAAGGTATTTGTGATAAACTTGGCTTAACTCCAATTAAATATAATACAGTTGTTACTCAATTATATAAATTGAAGGTGAAAGAAATTAGAGAATTATTAAATATTCATATACAGCTTGTTGCTGAGCCAAGGATACAATAGTTTATAGACATCTAAGTGGTGGATATTCCTGATGCTTATGAGATGTTGTTTAGTAGGGATTGGACCAAGTCCTTAAATGGTTATATGTCCATTGACTATTCACACATGTGGATTCCATGGAAGGGAGTTCCAAAATAGTTTAAAATTAAAAGAGAGCCTAAAATGAAACATATGATCTCCAAGTATAGTGTTGTAAATAAAAGAGTCAACATGGTCAATTATGAGTTAGGAGTTTATACTCTTGACACTTTTAAGGTATGTGACTCTAAATAAATTCATACTATACTTGGAATATGGAAATTATATTTTGATGGTGCTAGATGCAAGTATGGATCTAGAATAGGAATTATTTTAATTAATCCCATAGGGAAAGAATTTAGTACTTCATACATACTTTAATTTTCATGCAATAATAATTTGGTAGAGTATGAAGCTCTAATTTTAGGACTAAAATTTGCCATCAAGCATAAGTTCAAAGAACTGCTAGTGTATGGTGACTCTGAGCTAGTAGTTAATCAAGTTATAAGCAAATACTAGTGCAAATTATCTTACTTTAAGAGATACAAGTTTAGAGTTTGGGAATTGATAGAGTAATTTGATGATTTCAACATTGTCTTAATTCTTAGATAAGAAAATAGGCATGCTGATGAGATAGCCTTAGCTGTAGCCAATCTTATGCCCAATCAAGAATCTAAACTAGAGAACCTTAGTATTGAGTTGGTTTCATGTCCCTCAATTCCTAATAATGTCAATCATTTACAATATTTAGTGATGACCAATATATCTTATACATCATTAATAGTTTAAGAGTATTTGAGTCTTACATCATAGATGAGGTCAATGAAAATGCTCTTGATAAAGATAACATTGATTACAAAATTGTGAAATTAAGTGATAATAAAATTCCAAAAGACATGATTTCCTTAGAAATATTATTTGACACAGATAAAATAGATAAAACTATCAAGGTTCCCAAGGTGAATGGGAAATATTATAATACAATTGACCTAGGAACTCAAGGTCAACCCCAACTAGTTAATATTGGCACAACTTGCACTAATGATGAGTTGAGAAAAGCAAAAGAGTTGGTGACCAAGAATAAAGATGTTATATCATGGTCTTATGAATACTTGAATATCTTTGATCCTAGAGTCATAAACCATACCATCCCACTAAAATAATCCTATAAGCCTTTTAGGCAAAATAAAAGATGAATTAACCCTATGTTAGAACCCCTTATATACAAAGAGGTCAAGAAGATGTTAGATGCAAAGATAGTTTTTCCCATTAGACACTTCACTTGGGTAGCTAAATTAGTACCAGTTGGTAATAAGAATGGGGAAATAATATTGTGTATAAAATTTAGAAATATGAATAGATATTCCAAAAAAGACAACTATTTTTTACCTTCACTTGACCAAGTCATTCAAATTGTTAGTGGTTCTACAATGATATAATTTCTTGATGGTTTTTTAAGTTATAAATAAGTGCTTGTGAAAAAGGAAGATAGACTAAAGACTGCATTCACTACTAAGTGGGGAACTTTTGCCTACAAAAGAATGCCCTTTGGGTTGATAAATATAGGTGCAATTTTTAAAAGAGCTATGGACTACACTTTCTAAGGTCTCATAGGTAAGTGCACTGGTGTTGATAAGTCCTAATTTTTCAAATGATTTTTATCTTTATTCTTTTTATTTTGATCCTATAATACTAGTTATTATAACTCAGAAAATAAATGGATGTGATAATCCTATTGCTTTCATGAGCACCAATTTTAAAAATGCTAAGTTAAACTATTCTCTAATTGAAAAGAAAGCATGTGCTTTATTTAAGGTAGTAAATAAATTTAGGCACTATATTCTTAAGAATAAAGTGAATGCAATACTACCAGACCCTACCAATAATCTCATGCTTAGATAATGTGAGTTAGGAGAAATAAGAGGTAAATAGATGTGTATAATTCAATAATATGATCTAGAAATTAAGAGTACCAAATTAGTAAGGTGTCAAGGATTAATTTAGTTAATTACTAACACCAATCCCAAGTTGAGTGTCATGTAGGTTGAACAACAAAGTTATCAACCTAATAATTTTTATGATGCCATTATTTAGTTTCTAATCAATGGTAATTATATTGTAGAGCTGAGTAGATAGAAAAGGATAGATTTAAGGCTCAAGGAAATATATTTCCTAATCAAAGATGGAATTCTTTTTAGGAAGAATTATGAAGGAATATACCTTAGATGTGTTCCTAAAGAGGAAGTAGCTAAGATCTTCAGTACTTTCCATGAGAAGTTTGGAAGTGGGAACCTATTTGTAAGGAAAATAACTCTTAAGATCCTTAGAGCTAGTTACTATTGGCCTATTATCTTCAAAGATGCTCACAAACATGTGAGAGAATGTCATCAGTACTATATATTCAACACTAAATAACCCAAGGTGGCCATACCATTGACGCCAATTATGATTGATAAAACTTTTGTTGATTGGGGATTAGATTTTATGGGGGTCATCAACCATAATTCTTTAAATAGACATAAATATTTCCTCACTACTACTTATTACTATACTATATGGATAAAAGTAGTGGCAACTAAGCAATACAAGACAAAAGTTATGATAAATTTCTTTAAGGAGAACATATGTACAAGATTTGGAACACTAGTATCTCTAGTTTGTGAATATGGACCTACATTATATCCATTGAGATGGTTGAGTGGGCATATGATAATAATATTATTCTCAATTTTTCATCAAACCATTACCCTAAAGGTAATGGAGTCTCTGAATCAACAGCTAAAAATTTGATTAAATCTATCAGGAAGTCTATTGCTGACAAATCAAGAACATGGCATAATTTGATCAAGTATGCCCTTTGGAAAGATAGGAATAGAGTCAAAAAAGCACTAAAGGCATTACCATTTATACTTTTATATGGTCAAGAACCTGTATTTTCCATCAGTCTCAAGGTTCCAACCTACAAGTTTATACAAGAGTACATGGAAGAAGATCTAGAATTTTAAAATTATAGGTTGATTAAAATTATTCAAATGGAGGATGCAAGAGAAGAATATTTTTCAAATTTAAATAGACATCAAATCATAGTTAAGATATGGTTTTACAAATGTTCCAAAATTAAGGTGTTCAAATAAGGAGACCTAGTTATTCTTTATGATAAAGCATATGAACCTAAGGGAAAACATGGGAAATTTAATCCCTTATGAATTATTCCCTATTAAATAATTGAGATACTGAGAGACAACACCTTCAAGCTCACAGACTTATAGGGAGAAGAGTTTACTTTTCCAACAAATGGGCAATATATCAAGCACTACTTCTCTACTACCCCACCTCATGTCTACTGGAGTAATCTTTAAGACTAGTTAAAGCTAATGTATATAGGATTAAATTAGTTTCCTTTCTTGTTCCTTGTTTTTAAATAGTGCATGTAAATATTTATTTTCTTTTATTTTTTTGTTTCTTGTGTGTTCATTTTATTTGTTTTGTTCCCTGATTTCAATACGTCTTTCCAAGACAGTCCTCAAGCTCCAATGCATGTAGTTGCTCAGAATTCAACAAACCAAGAATGTAGGTATGACCCTTAACCAGTGGTTGATCATGGATTTTGTAAATTTGAGCTTGATGTTATGATTTAGAGAAAATGGTAAGGATTTGTATCTAGATCAATTATTCCTTTAAATCTTAAGCCTTATTTTGATTTAAATCTAGTTCTAATCAATATTGTGCATGTTAAGTGAAAGTTTGAATTATTGGGATAAAGTCATGTTAACACTTAAATAAAATTATTGTATGGGATGAAGTTTATGACCAAGGATGATTATTTGAAGATCAAAAATTTGACAAAAACCCAAAAACTAGCTAATTCTAGTTCCTAACCTTTGTTGGAAAGCTAAATATATCTAAAAAATGTAAAAAAAGAGCTTTATTGAAAATCTAAAAGTTTTATAAGTAAAGGTGATTCAGGTAACCTCCACCAAGGCTATGGATGATTGGTTGGTAGTAGAGCATGGCCTAGAGTGGAGCCATAGGTATCCCTATTAGGGTTATGGATGTCTGGCTAGCAACAAAGCAATGCCCAATCCTTCCTTATCATAAAGCATGATTGTTAATGAATAACTAAACATGTCATAAGTTAGTATTAATGATCAAGGTCATGAAGTTTGAATTTTTTCTCTAAATCCCATGTCAATTAGTTAAAAAATCAAAATCACACAAATAACATGACTAAGCTTTCATGTTGAGACTAATTCTACATGTGTAAAACTTGTTTTGGTCATAGATTGGTCTTAATAATGGCACATGCTTATATGGAATGATTATTATAGTTATTAATTCAAACTAGAGCATCTGAGTTCTAACATTTGGAAATGTTTCCCCCAAAAGTCACCATTTGTTGAGGCTAACATACCCTTATTTTTGAAAAAATAGGGACCCTTGTTTCAAATTTTGTAAATTTATACTAAGGGTTAGATTTTCAACTTAATCAAGTTGCCATTAGCATTTTATCACATTACCTTTATTTGAAGATAATCCACACCAGTGGTTTGTTTGACATTTTTACATATGATCCTTTTTTTACTCCATCTAATTTTGATAATGGTTGCTTCTTGTGTTTTCAATTTGTAAGTTTAATGAAGTCCCAATTATGTGAACAATGCTGAGGGTTTTATACTTTAATTTTAACTTGACCCCATTTATTAAACCCTTAGTCTAATTGTTTAGCCTAATTCATTTTGAATTGAATTCAAATTTATGTGGGACTTAATTTTCATGGGAACATTTAATTATGTCATAGACTCAGTTTAAAGTTTTATCCTAAGGTTTTAGTCATGTTTTCCACCATGACTAAAACTTTAGGCTAACTTTTTTGATTTTAAGTTCTCTATATTTCCTGAAATCCCCTAGTTCACATAGATGAAAGAGAACTTTATTATGTTTTAAAACTTAGATTAAAAGTTTTATCCTAAAGTTTTAATTATATTTATTAATACAATTAAAACTTTAGTCCAAAAATTTACTTTAATTTCCTTATATTACCCTAGTCCTAATTTGTTTATTTTCATTGCCCATAAGACCAATGTGATGATGACACATGGTGAGATCTCAGATCTCAGTAGGGAAGATCTATGGTGTGTGGGCATTCACTCAGGTCAAATTTTCAAATATTATAGATAGAACGTAGTAATGACTAGTATCACAACCACTATGGATGGAATAGAGTCAAGTAGATTGAGATCAAAGGTGCATGTTGATCTATGAAAAATAGTTATATCGATATGGGGTAAAGTCAATAAATTTAGGCATATTATAAGGGAATCAAAGAAGCCAATCACATTCAACTTCATGAATAAAAATAAATAGTGTGCATTAATTCATATAAATAAAATCAATGGTCCATGTTCATCCTAAAAACAACAAGTGGATCATAATCAATGGCACACATTGATCTATGCAAAGCAGATCTAATAAAATCTAGTAAAGTCAATGACTTAAGTATCCTACAAAGGATGTAGAACAACCAATCATGTTTGACCTCCCATATTGAGATCAATGTTTCACTTTGATCCATGTAAATAAAATACAATGGTGTGGGATGAAGTTAACTTTTCAAAGAGCCCAGAATGAACATGCTAATAATGCATGTCATAACCACAATAAATCAAATGGAGATCAACCAATGGAATTTAATCTCTTAGATCAAAATCAATGGTGAGTGAAACATTTACTTTTCACTGATCCCAAATCCAATGAGAGGATACCATGTGGTGTAACAAAATTTAAGTAGTGGGGTTCCTAAGAAGCACAAAAGACTCATTGAGCTTCCAAGTTGCATGATCTTGGATGCCCATACCAAAGATCAATGGTTTGTGATAAGTCAAATATAGAGGACTGATTTGAAGATCAACAAGGCATATTTAATCAAGCTCCAATATTTCTTGAGGTATTGACATGTGTCCCAAAAAGGCCAAATGATAACTTTTCAAAATTAATGAACAATTTGACATGGTGGAGCCACATAAGGAAGAAAAGTCAAATGAAAGATTTTTTGGACCTAAAGGCATGAAAGTATAAATAAGTAATATGAGTAAAATATAAGGTATGAAGCACATACATTTGAAATTAATTATTTCCATTAAATCTCTATAGAAACCTTTAAGAAAGCCCTAAGTATATGAAAGCCCTAGTTTGTATCTATTGTTATTGTAACCAATCCAAAGAGAATTGAATACTCATCTTCACTAAGATAATTCAATCAAGAACTGAATTATAGTCTATCGGTGAGCAATTCGATAAAATTCATAGCAATGGCAACTCAAAAGAGTGTTTCAAAGGAAGATGTAGAACTATACTTGAAAATAGATATTGAAGGTCACATTTTTAAGGATACTGAGTATGATGATTCTGATCAAAACATAGGAGACAATAAATGGCCAAAATTATTCTAGATTGAGAATCAACCAACCATCACCTAGGAAGAAGAGAGGAACTTATCAACCAAGATATTTTATGATGATATAGTTGTGATTCAAATGACCAACCTTCATTATGTAGAAATAAATCTTGAGGTACTCCACTATATTGACTTCTTGTTCCCATTTTCAAGGAAACTAAGATAGATAAGAGATTGATAATTAATGAGCACAATCTAAGAAAAGTTGCTTATATTTCTACTATTACATTTAAGTCATTTTATAGGTTTTCAAAACCTCAAATTGAACTATCTTTAATAAATTCTTAGGCCAAAGAGAAAAATTTGATGGATACCCTTGTATGTGGCTAGATTTTAGAAACCAAATCTTTTCAGACTTAAGCAAAAACATTCCTATCAGCCAATTCAGACCTAGAATCTGAATGATAATGACTATGTTGAATAGTTTCTATGTAAATGAAACCACTACATATGTAGATATAGTGTGGGTACCCATAGTATATTTTATGGTTGAAAAGGTAATTGTCTCCCCTTTAGGTGAAATAATAAGCATCTCATTAAGTAGGCATATCTTTATAATTAGACACAAAAAGAAAACCCAAATTTTCTTGATGTCATATCTCCTAGATGATTTATGTCTAACTAAAAAATCCCAAACCATAGGAAATGGCCAAAAAATGGGACACAAATAGTCTCCCAATATTACTCCAAGCTTCATATATATAAATTTAGAGATCACATTCAATTTATATGTGGCTGCATCTACCCTACCCTAAGTGAAGCCATAACTAGTATTTTAATGTCAAGAATTAACCCACTAATCAGAAAATGTATTGAAACTATGGGTGATATATGGCTATATCTAGACTTCACTATTATAAAGATTGAATGACCACAAAATTATTTTTGGGGATCAACCAACAATGTTGATTACAATATGAAAGCAATTAAATGCAGAATTAAACCAGAAAGATAAGTAACTAGAATCAGAAATATCAAAGAATAAGAGATACAAAAAACCACCTTGAAAACTTTTATTAAACTCTTTACAGAAGGAATACAATTGAAGAAAATTATTTTCTTCCACACCTCTCTCAGATGTATAGATCTCTTTCTAGATCTCTTTCCCTCAAGATCTCTCTCTCTCTCTCTCTCTCTCTCTCTCTCTCTCTCAATTATAATCAATTCCAACAACCTGGATTGATACACATATACAATATTGTACTGTTCTTGACCAATTCAACAATTGTGTCCACTAAGCTATGAATATCTATCCTATTATATAATAATTAGGAAACATGAGCATACAATTACAACCATTAGATGCACCTCCTAATTAAGGGCTCTAAACAGTCTTACTAATAATAGAGATGCAGACTTAAGACTATCACTTAATCCTAACATGCAAACATTCTATTCTATCCACAAAAATAGCATTCTAGACGCATAAGTGACCGACATCGGTCCCTACCTGTCTGCACCTGACCAATGTCGGTCAAACATAACCAACACTGGCATCTCCCAATCAAATCTTGACTGACGTCGGTCGCTCCTGACCGACACCGGTGACTTTGTAATACCAACAACTTACAAAGTACTCATTTGGTGAAGCTTTTAGCTCTACACCTTAACAATCTCCCACTTGGAGATAAAAAACTACACCAGTACCTGTACAGCAACATCTTCTAGCTCTTCCATCTTTAAACTCAATCATGAAGACCTACAAAAGTTGAATGAAGATTCAACTTCTCCTTTGTTACCAGCTTGGTTAACATATCAACAGGGTTCTTATCTGTATGGATCTTCTCCAGGTTCAACTCACCATCCTCCAATACCTATCTAATGAAGTGGTACCTAAGCTATATATGCTTTGTTCTTGAATGAAAGGCTGAATTCTTAGCTAAATGGATTACACTCTGACTATCATTGTATATTCTACAACTCTCTTGCTCCTTTCCAAGCTCTTCCATGAACCGTGTCATCCATATCATCTCTTTTCTAGCCTCTGTGATTGTAATATATTCTACTTCTGTAGTTGACAAGGCAACAACCTTCTGCAACTTTGATATCTAGCTAACCGCCATTTCACCTACAGTGAAAACATATCCTGTGGTGTTTCTCCTACCATCCAAATCACCTGCCATATCTAAATCTACATAACTATGTAGAGAAGTATCTGAACCTCCATAGCACAAATGCCTACTGCTAGTCCCTCTCAGATATATAAGGATCCACTGAACTGCTTTCCAGTGCTCCTTCCCTGGATTGGCCATATACTTACTTACAACTCCCACTGCTTGGGCAATATCCGGTCTAGTAAAAACCATTGCATACATTAAACTCCCTACTGCAGAAGCATATGGAACTCTAATCATGTACTCTACCTCATCATGTAAATTAGGACATTGTTCTTTACTTAATTTAAAATGTCTAGCCAAAGGTGTGCTTACCGGTTTTGCATCCTGCATATTGAACCATTTCAACACCTTGTTCACATAATCCTCTTGAGACAAAATCAACCTATGATTTTTCCTATCTCTCTTAATGCTCATGCCAAGGATTTTCTTTGCTACTCCCAAATCCTTCATGGCAAATGTGTGAGCTAATTTCACCTTAAGCTCAGAGATATCATGCATGTGTGATCCTGCAACCAGCATATCATCTACATACAACAACAAAATAATATATCTACCATTATTCAATCTCTTAAAATACACACAATGGTCAGATTGACACCTACTGTAGCCATGCTCAGTCATAAACCTATCAAATCTTAGATACCATTATCTAGGAGCTTGCTTGAGGCCATACAAGCTTTTCTTCAATCTGCACACTAGTTTCTCCTTACCCTTGACCTCAAATCCTTTCAGCTGATCCATATATATTTCTTCATCCAAATCTCCATGAAGAAACATTGTCTTAACATCAAGATGCTGAAGATGCAAATCCTCAATAGAAACTTAAGACAATACAGTCAGTATAGAAGTCATTTTAACAATAGGAGAAAAAATCCCACCAAAATCAATACCTAGTTTCTGTGCAAATCCTTTCACTACCAACCTGGCCTTATATCTCATCTTTCCATTCTCACCTTCCTTCAATCTATAGATCCATCTATTCTTTAGTTTCTTCTTTCTTTCTAGCAACTCAACCAAATCCCATGTTTGGTTCTCCTTCAAGGAATCAATCTCCTCATTCATGCCTAGCTCCCACTGATTCTTAGATTCTACCTGTATTGCTTCATCAAAACTCTCTGGTTCTCCACCATCAGTAAGAAATAAATATAATAATGAAGGAGAATATTGAATTGGAGGTTTACTTACCCTTTCTGACCTCTTGATGGGCATCTGAGACTCATTCACAACACGTTGTTTGCCCAAATTCTCTGACAGTGACCGACCTCAGTCACTTCCATGCCTGTAACTAGCTGACATCGGTTCTGACTGACCGACATCAGTTCATGCCTGACTAACATCAGTCACTATATGACTGACATTGGTTCCTATATTGCCAACGTCGGTTTCTTCCTGACTGATGTTGGTCTTTGTGTTTGCCTGTCTGTGATTAATTTTTCCTGTGAGCTCATTTCGGACCATCACCTCGTCTAATTCTCTATTACTCTACCCAAATTGATTCAACTTCTTGAGCTAATCACTATACATCACTTTTTCATTGAAAACAACATCACAACTCCTAATTATCTTGTTAGTTCCTAGATTCCAAAACTTGAATCCAAAATCATCAGAGCCATAGCCAATAAATGTGCACCTCATAGACTTAGCATCCAGCTTATTTCTATTTTCCTTATCAATGTGCACAAAGGCTTCACAACCAAAAACTTTCAAAAATGAGAGATCTACCTTTTTACCTATCCATGCCTCTTTTGGAATTCCACCATCCAGAGCTGTAGAGGGTCCTCTATTAATCAGGTACACTGTAGTATCCACAGCTTCTATCCAAAACTCTAAGGGCAAACTAGCATGCAATCTCATACACCTTGCACGCTCCATTACTATTATGTTCATCCTTTCAATAACTCCATTTTGCTGAGGTGTCCTTGGAACCATCCTTTGCCTATAGATCCCATGCATATAACAATACCAGTTGAACTTATAGTTGCAGAACTCACCACTATTGTCAGATCTTAGGCACTTCAATCTCCTGCCTATTTCATTCTCAACCATAGCTTTCCAAATCTTAAAAGTTTCAAAAACATCATATTTCTTTTTAATATAATAGACCCATACCTTTCTTGTAGCATCATTTATGAAAGAAACATAGTACCTTGATCTTCCAATAGAAGCGACCTGAGCTGGTCCCCACACATCTGTGTGAACAAGCTATAATTTATGCTTCTTCTTTGTTGACCCAGTCTTGAGAAAACTCACCCTCTTCTATTTTCCAAACACACAATGCTCACAAAAATCTAGATCTATGCTTTTCAAATTTGAAAGCTTACCTTTTGACTTAAGAATAGACATTCCCTTCTCACTCATGTGGCCAAGCCTAGAGTGCCACAACTTTGCATCCACATCTGAAGTAGATAATACAGAAGGAGAATTATTAGTAACATAATTACATAAATAGAGAGTACCTACTCTCTTAACTCTAGCCATTACAAGTGCACCCTTGGTCACCTTCCAAGATTCAGTTGTGAGAGTTACTGTACAACTCTCATCCCCTAACTTTCCTACAAAAATCAAATTCCTCTTCAAGCTGGGAACATGCATGACATCTCTCAACACCCATGTGTTGCCATTCTACATTTTTAGCTGTACTTTTCCTTTGCCAACAACTTAAAAAGGCTCATCATCCCCTAAATAAACTATTCCAAAATCTCCATGGACAGTCACTGAAATATTCTCTATTAGGGGTTGCATGGAAAGATGCACCAGAATCTAAAACCCAAGATTCTATATTATTATGCAAAGAGAATATAAGAGCATCTTGTGCAATACCTAAAACTTTTGCTGCTTCTTTACCTTCATGTTGATTGTCTTCTTTAGGCTTTGACCATCAATATTTGCTTATGTGCCCTATCTTTCCACAATTCCAACATTCTGGCCTCCTGCCATTTTTGGATTTGGATCTACCTCTCATCTTTGACTTACACCTTGATCTCCCTTTCTTGCCCTTCTCTTTTTGCCTTCCCCTACTCTCAAAACTTAAAGCATTCCCTGATGTTTCCTCTGTGCTTTTCTTGCAAATTTCTTCATTCAAGATTACATTAACAACATCCTCTACTTTTAAAATATTTGAAGCAGATGCAGTATTACTAACTGCCATTACCAAGCTATGCCAACTTTCAGGCAAAGAACATAATATTAAAATAGCCTTAATTTCATCATCAAACACTATTTTGACTAAATTTAATTGATTCACAATTCCATGGAAATCATTTAGATGATTAGATATAGATCCACCTTCCTACATTTGCAAATTAAATAACTGCTTCATAAGATATACCTTATTTGAAGCTAAGGGTTTTTCATATAAATTTGCTAAAGTAGTCATTAACTCTACCGTAGACTTTGCCTGTGATAAATTAGATATCACAGTAGATGCCAGACTCAATCTTATAGATCCAAGAGCCTTTCTATCAAGAACTTCCCATTCTTCATCATCCATGTCTTTGTGCTTCTTTGAAACCCCACCTAATGGCAAGTATAGATCTTTCTGATATAGATAATCCTCTATCTGCATTCTCCAATGTTGATAATTCTTGCCATTAAACTTCTCCATTCTCAATTTACTTTCTTCTACCATTACTTCTCCCACTCAAACAAAAATCCCTGTGAGTAACCTGTAATCAATACACACTAACCAGATCTAAAACACCGGTTAGTCAACCTGAGCTCCGATACCACTTGTTAGGTATCAACCAACAATGTTGATTACAATATGAAAGCAATTAAATGTGGAATTAAACCAGAAAGATAAGTAACTAGAATCAGAAATAACAAAGAATAAGAGATACAAGAAACCACCCTAAAAACTTGTATTAAACTCTTTATAGAAGGAATACAATTGAAGAAACTTCTTTTCTTCCACACCTCTCTCAGATGTACAGATCTCTTTCTAGATCTCTTTCCCTCAAGAGCTCTCCCTCTCAATTACAATTAATTCCAACAACCTGGATTGATACACATATACAATACTATATTGTTCTTGACCAATTCAACAATTGTGTCCACTAAGCTATGAATATCTATCCTATTATATAATAATTAGGAAACATGAGCATATAATTACAACCATTAGATGCACCTCCTAACCAAGGGCTCTAAACAGTCTTACTAACAATATAGATGTAGACTTAAGACTATCACTTAATCCTAACATGCAAACATTCTGTTCTATCCACGAAAAATAGCATTCTAGATGCACAGGTGACCGACGTTGGTCCCTACCTTTCTACACCTGACTAACATCATCTGAACATAACCAATGCTGGCATCTTCCAGTCAACTCCTGATTGATGTCGGTCTCCCCTGATCAACGTCGGTCGCTCCTGACCGACGTCGGTGACTATGTAATACTAGCAACTTGCAAAGTACTCATTTGGTGAAGCTTTTAGCTCCACACCTTAAAAATTATCCTCTCAGGCTACCTATTCATGTCCTTGATAAGTTAGTTGATCAAGAAGTTGCATATAATCTATTCCATGCCATAGATGGTCTTTGCAAGACCAAAAGAAAGGGAATACTCCATAACTTCCCAATGAAAATTGGAAAGACTGTATTCAGATAGTGGGATAATATTGAATCTACATCAAAACATAGAACATCTTTCAATCTATAGATAGATGAACTTAGACATGTTGATCCTTACAGGAAAGTCAAAGAACATTAAAAAAACAAATGAATTCTTAATGTACCCTATGATCATGAGCCTATTATCTTTAAACCTATTTAATCAAAGGTATCATCCTACTTGGAAGTAACCAGGGGATTAAAGGAACATAACCTAAAGCCTGAGTCAAGATTATAAATAAATCAAAAAATGGATGACATATGGTAATTGGGACCCAGACAATATCATTTGAGTGGTGGTGAATCCTCTAGACCTCCATTAGTTAATATATATAAGTAGGAGTTCAAATGGAGCACAAGCCTAATGAGAAAATTCCACATGATATAACTTCTAACTCATCAGTTTATGATTTTTCCAAGGCAATAGAAAAAGAATCACATTATGAAGAGATTCACATGATAGCCACAGACCGTCAAGAATCTATAAAGGATGTATTGAAAATGTTATCTATGACATACATAGATTTAGATGATGAAGAATCCTAGTTTGAGGAAACAATGGAAGATAAAGGGAAAGAAGTAGCATTGGACTTAATTCCAGTCAACACCCCTAAGAGAAATGTTAAGTTGGCCATCATTCCTAAATAAAAAATACTCAAAGTGACTTTCACTACTCTGAGTGAAGTCAACTTATTTATTGAAGAAAACTTTTTGTATGGTCCACCCATTCAAGAATGGTTCTCGTATGAACCCATATTGTATAAAATTCCTATTATGCATCATCCTTGGGCTATGATGAAATCCATTAACATTATTTTGCATCAAGAAATGAAGCCCTGGATCATAGCACTATAGGAAGAAGAAGCAAAGAGACTAACCACACAAAATGATTTAGTAGCTCAATCTCAAATGGATATCCCTATTCCACAAGTGACACAATATTCATTTGGAGTGAGGTTTGACCCTAAGACTAATATTTTATAAAGAGTAACTAAGAATAATATCATCCAAGGAGGTGAAGATATCACTTATTAAAAAGTGGAACCATTGACCAATCTAACTCAAGTGGGAAGATAGAAACCTAGAGAAGATCCAATCTTTGAAGAGGATCCCTTGGAATTAGCCCAAACACATATAGAGCAATTATCAAGGGCATGAAACAACAAAATAAGAACTTGTAAGAGTAGGCCATCTTATCTATTCTAGAAGATATGATCAATATATTTAAATCTACTTTGTATGATATATTCAAATCCTTGAAATCAGTTATTTCTAAACAAGATGTAGTGAGAAAACAAGATACTATAGCCAAGAACCAAGTAGCTTAATAGCAAGGTTCATACAACAAGGTGAAGGACTTGGTCACTATTTTTATAGAAGATCAAATCCCTAATTTCAAGATAGTTATCCTAACCCACTTGAACATGGCTATGGTTGTATTGATAGAAAAGATCAAGAGCTTGAGAAAATGGACCAAGATCTTGGAAGGACTCTTTGAGAATGGAAAACAATCAGAGACCAGAAAGAAGAATATATTAGGGAGCATGACCACAAACCCAAATACACTAACCCTTATTGGTGTAATCACTAATGGAGAATTTAAGTTTAGGGCTACTCAAGCTATGCAAGAAGTAATGAATCAGAGATGAGAAAGAATAGGGGTTGATAATAATAGGATATTAGACATGATCCTAAATGAAAGGGAAAATATTGGTGAATTTAAGATCATCAAAGAAGCACTAGATAGAGATGATAAGGACTTCAGAGGCCTAAGAGATCAAGAAGATGAGATTTTCATGGAACTTATCATCAAACTCAAGTTTATTGATGAACATCATTACAAGGCAATGAAGATATTATAGGACAAATATAAGGTTGCACATATAGGGGAGCCCCAAAGCCAAATCAGTTGACTTAAGTATATTCTTTTGTAAATTAACCTGCATAACATTATAAAAAGAGAATATTCTTTTTGTAAAGGCATGTCCAACTTGTAAATCATATCACATATAGGTTAGTCCATTAGGAGATGTCATAGTTCTAGAACATTGTAGAAAGGACACCTGTCTATGACACTTGTACAATTATAATTTGACATGACTGATCAACATACCTCCTTAATTTTCTATATAAGGGGTACTATCAATTGTAAAAGAGGGAGAGTTTAAATTATGAAAACTTTGTGCTAATTTGGATAAATTAATAAAACTAGTGAATTATTAAAAGATTGTTTCATTTGTTTATGCGATTTTTATTATGGTTGCTCTCTCACTTGTCTAGTCTAAATTTTAGATATGAATTATTCTTATGAATTTTTTATGTGAATTTTAAAATTTAGATTTGTCAATTTGTGTTAATGTTATATTGATTTAAATTCATTTGGTTCATTTCATTTTCTTTGCTCTTCTTGTAGATATGCTTATGTTATTTGCCTATAGGGGTAAATATTTAAAGTGAATATGGTTCTTATTTGCATTATTTACACATTCCTTAGATGCTTGATTGGTGTATGGTAAGATTTGAGTTGTAGCTATTTCATTTTATACATTGGTTTCAAGTGCATGTTTAGATGAAATTTGAATTTTGTCATAATGTCTGTGTTAAAGATCAACAACATCAATATGTTTCTTCTCTGCCTTACCCTTCCTATTGCTTATTGTTTGATCAACTCACTCTAGATAATTTTCCATTATAAACATTCATATTAGCTTAGACTTCAGACTTAGTTATTTGAGCATAATTCACTTCACTTAGTCTATATTACTTTCATTTTCACAAGTTATCTATTAAGCCACAATTGCTCCCAATAACTAAACATTATAAATTTATGAAAACATTCACTTGTTATGTCATTATTCTACCAAAGATATCAACAATATCACAACTTTCAACTCATGTAATGGATTCTTTGATTCCAAAAATGAATTATGTATCTTAAACACTCTTAATCACCTGTGATACACTTTCAGGCATCAACATGACATACTTCCCCACTAAAGTTGGTCATCATCTTGATGACACTTATTAAACACTAGTTATAAATTAAAAACATTATTTAATATAAAAAACATAGTATTAGTCATCAAATCAAGAAATCAAATGTGTAAATTGACTATAAAACTTATCATAATCCTCCCATATAGCATTATCCTTAGAGTACTTGTCCCATAAGACCTTGCACTATGATAATTATCTATTACACAAATGATGTTTGTGAGTGTCAATTACTCTAATTGATTCTACCATGACCACCCTAGGATACAAAACCTACAAAGCATTCCAATCAAACACATGTGAAGGATCAACTATATATATTTTAAGATAAGAAACATGGAAGACATTATGCAATAGAGTTAGTGCTGGTGAAAATGAAAGCCTATATGCTATAGGATTAACCCCTTCTAAAACCTCAAATGGTCCCATATATCTTTGTGAAATTTTTTTTGACTTCTCAAATTTAATAAATCTTTTCTTTAATTTAACCCATAACAACACTTTATCACCTAATGAAAACTACCTAATTATTCTCTTCAGATTAGCATAACTCTTCTAACTATCGTTTATCTTAGCCAATATCTCCCTAATTGATCTAAATTGATATTCCATTTTTTAAAGCATCTTAGGTCTAAATACTACCCTGTCTTCCAACCTATCCTAATTGATTGGTATCTTACACATTATTCCATACAATGTTTCAATGGTGTCATCTTCAAATCTTATTATTATGAGTTATTGTAAGTAAACTCAACCAATAGAATATACTCTTCCAATTTTTATTATTTATCCATGAAATACATACTAATGATATCCTTTAAGACCTAATTAACTTATTTAGTTTAACCATCAATATGTGGGTGATATCCAATGATAAAGTTTTAGTTATGTAGTCAAAGCTAAATTCAAAGTTAACCAAAACCTAGAAGTCATCTTCAAGTCATGATATGAAATGATCTTATCTATAAATACATGAAAATGGTATACTTACTTTATAAACCTCTTTTAAAGAGTAGGTGCACCATCTATCAAATTTCTTGGTATAAAATGAGATACCTTGGTTAGTTTGTCAACTATAACCATGATCATATCATGCCTATTCCATGATAATGGTAAGACTTGGATAAAGTCCATACTAGTCACCTTTTACTTTCATTATAGTATGTCATGTGAATATAAAAATTCATCTAGATACACATGTTCAACTTTCATACGTTGACATTCTAGATAATGTGATACAAAGCCTATTGTATCTTTCTTGTTTCCCTTCCAAAATAAAGTGGTTTAAGCTCTACCATGAGCTTGGTTACTCCCAAATGTCCTAAATATGTGAAATTTTATAACTCCTTTAACACTATAATCTTCATATTATCTATATTTGTTACATGCATCCTTCCATTATATCGCAAAATACCATCAGTCTCTATTTTATATTGTTTATACCTAGGATTATGAGCATTTTCAGATAACACTTTCCTAACCTGATCATATAAATCATATCTTAGATATAATTTGATTACTTGATCCATGAAAGTACTCCTAATATTATCCATGATTACTATGTACCTCATATAATTTAAGGCATAAACTACTCTATTTTCTTTGCCTTTTATATAGTTGATATCAAAATCATAATTAGAGAAGAATTCTAATCAATGCCTTTGACAAGCATTTAGGTTTGGTTGGATTAAGATGTATTTGATTCCTAAGTTATCAATCTTGAGTTTAAATGGTTTTCCCAACAAATAATGCCTCCAAAATTGTAAATCATGAACAATTACTACAAGTTCTAAGTCATGAGGGGCATAGTTTACCTCATAAGGCTTTAGTTTCCTTGATTCATAGGATACCACTACATCATCCTACATAATAAATCCTTGAATTCCATACCCATATGCATCTATGATCACTAAAAATTGACCATTAGGATTAGGAACTCTTAATACTAGTGTTGAAGTAAGCCTCCTTTTTAATTCTTGAAAAACTACTTCACACTTATTTGATCAGTTAAAACTTTGATTCTACTATTATAGAGAGATAATTAGATTAGTTATCTTGGAAATTTTTGGAATGAATTTCCTATAATAGCCTGCTAATCCCATTAAAATTCTTACCTCATGTACATTATTTGGTGTTGACCACTCCATAATGGCTCTTATCTTTGTTGGATCTACTAAAATATCATTTATAGAGATAATATGTCCTAGATATTACACTCTCTTTTGTAAAATACACACTTGGACAACTTGTGCTTCCAAAAATATTGCAAAACCAATTCTAGATATTGAATATGCTATTCTTCATCTTTATAATATATAACAATATCATCTAGAAAGACCAAAATAAAATGATCTAGATAATCTCTAAACACACTATTCATGAGATTAATAAATACTACTAGGGCATTTGTCAACCCAAATGGTAACACTATAAACTCATAGTGCTCATAACAAGTCCTAAAAATTATCTTTAGAATATCCTCATCTTTTATCCTTAACTAATGATATCCTTCTCTAAGGTCATCTTAGAAAATATCATTGCCCCTCACATTTGATTAAAAATATCATTTATACAAGGTATTAGATACCTATTTTTCATGGTTGTTTTATTTAACATTCTATAATCAATGCAAAGTTGAAGAGTAACATCCTTTACCTAATAAAGACAACTGGTGTACCCCATGGTGAAACACTTGGTCTAATCAACCATTTTGATAGTAATTTTTGGAGTTGAGCCTTCAATTCAACTAATTTAATGCTTATCATCCTATATGGTGCTTTAGATTATGGTTCTAATCTAGGTATGATATTGATAGAGAAATCAAACTCATGTTTAGAAGGCAATCTTAGATATTCCTCCAAAAATACATCATAAAAATTCCTAAGTAATGGATAATCTTCAAGGGATGGTTCCCTATATTCTCCTTTTTAATTTATCTTGATGATAAAATCTTGGCATCATTTTATTTGATCCTTATTGATTTACATTGCATAAATATGCCTTAGCCTCAACTCCCTTTTCTTGCCCTAAATTTGTGTCTAATTTCCAAAATTATCTAGACAATAAACCTTCTTTAGATAGAATTCAACCTTGGATTTATGCTTCTCAAACCAATTGACTCCCAAGATCACATCATATGACCCTAGAAATGTTACATAAAGATCCACTACTATTGTGACTTTAGGCAACATGATCTCAACTTCAACTAAACACTTGTCAACTTTAACTTTTGAATTTTTCCCATATTGTAACAACCATGTATTTTCCATTACTCCATATTTTCTAGATAACTTATTTAGAATTCTACGAGCTATAAAACATTATGCATCCCTTGTATTTATCAAAATGGAAATTGGATGTTCAATCAAAATACCCAAAATTTTTATGGATGAAGCTTGGAAATCATCTTACTAATTATCAACTACTACATGAATACATTGATAAAACATTCCTTGTTGATAAGCATAACCTTTTTTCTTTGACTTATTTTGGTTACACTCATGATAAAAATGGTCACCTCCAAAAATGAAACCACCTATAGATGGTCCCTTCCTATCAGACTATTGGTTTCCCTTGAAACCACCTTTGAAACCATTACCCAATTTTTAGTTACTTACACCATTGTTGAATCTAAAATTTTGACTCTTGAATTGACTCTTAGAGTCTCCACTCCTATGCTTCCAATTCTTCTTTTTGAAAGTTAACTTAAAAATTCCAAAAAATTTATTAAACTTATCTTCAACTTGAGAAAGATATTTTAACTTTTATTCCTATTTGATTACCTTCTTAAAGACTTGGTCCATGGTAGATGGTCCATGAACATCCACATCTTCACTAATATAGGGTTTTAATCCCATAATTAACTTCCTAATTATGAATATCTCATCATCTTGATATTGAGGTACATATTTTAGAAGCTTGGTGAACTATTTATTATGCTCATTCATCAATAGGTCTCCTTGATTTAGATTCTAATTTTTTTTAATATTTTAGTTAAAGAATAATTTTTGAGGTCACTGTGATCTAAACAATGTCACAAACTACACCCAGGTAGTGGTGGTCAAGTTAAAATTCATTTCCAATGTTTTTGTTGGCCCACCATGTAGTTGCTTCACTAGTCAATTGGTAAGCTCCCTAAACTAATTTAGTAACTTTAGATTAGTTTTGTATCTCTAAATACTTCTTATCCTTAGTCAACCATGATTCAGCTCTATCTCCCATAATGGTTCCATCAAGCTTAGGTGGATTCAAAATTTTCATATCTCTAGCCAATTCTATAGTTACATGTGCTCTTGTATCCTGAGGAACTTCCTCATGTATTTTCTCTTGAGTTATTTTATACTTAGAAAGATGATGTTTAGACACATCTTGATTGGATTCCTTTGCATGTCCATGAATTTATTATTTTATGGCTATAATTTGTTCCCTAGTTTCATCCATGGTTGCAAGAATATGATCCAACTTTGTTGCTTGTTTAGTAGAAAATTGGTTAAGATCAAATAGAGGGTTTTTATTATTACCATTTAAAGGACCCTCACCAAATAATCTAGATCGCACCATTCTTATTTTTTATAAGCATAAGGTACAAAAATGTTAGTGAACTCATTAAGTCCTATAGTTTGAGTCGTAACTCTAATACCACATGTAACATCTCCACTAAGATATACTTAGAATAACATAATTTAAAAAAAATTGAACTCCATCTATTATTTCATTATATTACACCATGATAATATAATTAATGACCCATGTATAACATACTAATTATGTTAACCATAAGTAAACATGTAACATCTATTAGTTACTAATCACTAGCATCATATGAAACAAAACATAACCACATGTAGAAAGTAATTACATATTTCCAATCATAGATGGTAAAATAATATAGTCACTCTTGTTAGTATACATAAGTAATTTAATTAAATTTCCATCAAGAATAATGTTTCAATAATAATAAATACAATATAAGATATAAGGCTCCATAAAGAATGAGTTCCCCAAACTCTAGTATATATGGTAATCTCAAGTGTACTCTTTGAATAAGTACTATTATGGGGAGGGAGAGCATCATCTGAGTTCTTTTACACACCAAACATGGACTATATATCCCCCACACAATCACCCATCATGGAATTTTCCTCCCTTCATTGATGGGTAGATAATGACAGTGTAGGAATCTAGAGAGACAAGCTAGTACCCATGTGCTATAATATTTCTAACACATGATGTGTACCATAAATAAATATTTTCTAATATGATATCATATAAATCATACATATGAAATGATAATGTTTAACTAAACATTACTTTGGCAAAAAAATACTTGTAGTTAATGATCTCTAGGATTAGTCAAATTCATACACACCACTTGATCAGATTACCTTCATCTGGTATTAGTGATGCCAAGTAAGCTAGAGAATTGCATCTCCTACTTATTTAGTACCAACAATGCAATAATTGGTTAATACATATATAACCAAGAGATTCATATGGATTACTTCCTATCAACATGCATAAAACATGCTAAATATGGAAATAATCAAAATACATACATTTAGTCCATCAAAAGTATGCAATGAATACCAAACATATTGTTTACCTTAAAGATAATATATGTAAAAAAGTACAGTCCACATAAGACATACCACCAAAGTATAACTATACTTTGTTTACATGATACTAATCATCAAGTAACTCAAATTTATAGCTATTAAGATAATAACATTTAATTTAGTTCTTTTCCATAACCGTGACTTATAACATACAACAATCAGCCATTATTTCCATTTAAGGCTATGAATTAAACAATGATCCAATTTTCATGTTATCCTTTGATAAATATATGAGATTTATGTATTTAACTATGGAAATCTATATCCCAAATCAAATAACTAATTATATTATCTACCATACTTAAAAAAATACTTGTCACATGTAATATATTTACAATAAATATGTACATTATTTAATTTTCACATAAAAGTATAATCGTATAAAGTATGAATACTAAACTGATCTTTATACCTATATATTACAAATAACTGATCTCACTCAAATGTCTCATTTATTTTCAAACATATTTAATAACATAGTCTAGTGACTGAATATATCAATATTAAATTCTATATTGGTATTCAAGAATAAACACATACATATAGGGTAGACATATACTAATTGTTTGGTATTTTAATACATATGTATTATTTTTCTATATAAATATATAATTAAAAACTAGTGAAGACATTTTTAGTATAAACCATACTTTCATCTCAGTTTGTCCTTCTAAGTTTAAGACAAATGAAATAATTTATAAATCACAAAATTTATTTAAATCTTTAAATAATACATCAATTATGTTATAACAATAACACATTCATATAATGAAGTTGATACAATCATCTGTATATACTATTTCTTTTTATTATCAAGTTATGAGTTTTATCTATATACTATCCTCACTTTCCTCACATAAATACTTCATAATTCACTGCCACTTTTGTCTTATTCAATTATATTGAGGGTCATTTTCTAGAGGTTTTCATATATATATATATATATATATATATATATATATATATATATATATATATATATATATATATATATATATATATATATATATATATATATATATATATATATATATATATATATATATATATATATATATATATATATATATATATATATATATATATATATATACATATATATATATACATATACATATATATATATACATATACATATATATATATACATATACATATACATATATATATATATATACATATACATATATATATATACATATACATATATGTATATGCATATACATATACATATATACATATACATATATATATATATGCATATACATATACATATACATATACATATATATATATATATATATATATATATATATATATATACATATACATATATATATATATATATATATATATATATTCTCAAGCTAATTATACTTCTAAATTTTCTTAGTCGCTCTATAGTATTTATAATATTCATATTCATATTCAACCTAGAATTCCAACTCATATGAAAACTAATAATAATTAGACCAATATTCTTAATGTATTTGAATTGGATATTAAAACTTTCCCAATTAGTAGACAAATTTCCTACACTTATAGACAGTTTTTGTATCTTATTACAAAACACAATATATACATAGGTTATAACATATAACTCATAGAGAAATTGCCAATGTCTATTCACAAGTTTTAATACATAATCATTTCTTATTTGTAAATACATAACACTAAGTATATGATAAATTAGAGTGCAATTTCATATATACACAGAACATACCACAAACAAGTCCATAGTTTAATTATACTTAGTTTGGGTTTCCACATATATGTGAAATAGAGTATATAAGACCAAACAATCTACTCTGGTATTTCCATTTACCAGGACTCAAATCTTGAATGACATTTGTCATTATAATTTTGATTTAATTGTTTGCATATTTATATACTAAATTTGGAATGTTCATATATATAAGTGGATGTGTGTGTATATATACTCTAGGCCAATAAAGACTTGTAGGGTATACACACACACACATACACACACACATACCCCTATAATATAATTTTTAATACAACCTAGTAGTATTCCATATTACCATACACCCTATCTTCATAAAGTTAATTCACACTACAAAATGGCATACAGACCTAGGGTTTATGTTTTTCTTAAGATTTTTTAATATATATATTTGGTTATGTGGATGGTTGAGCCATCCAAAGGGCCCAATATTTATACATATATATCTTGACAATTGGTATCTACATGAAACCCTTTATATTCAATCTCATACACATAAGAATTTAAACACATTATGAACCTTATAAAAGCTTCCAAATTGTACTATAGGAACTAGAATATACTTCTCTCTTTTGTTCTGATCTCTCTTTTCCTCTTCATGTTGTACCTTTATCTTCTCCAACTCCCTTATTATCCTTTCTCCATAAATTTTTTTCCTCCTTCATGCAAAGCATGAAACTAATTTCATAAATATCATAGTTCTCATTCATGTAGAAAAGCCATTATCCACTAATCTCTTAGTTTAACTAGGTTAACCCTAGTTTGACATAGGGAATAAAGACAAAAATTCTTGAACTTTCCCAAAGCATTAATCATTATTTTAATATTTAATTTCCTATATGATGATTTTTTACTTCAAATATCTAAATATCAACTTCATAAAAGACCACCATTTACATAATTACCAATGATGACTAACACTTTGAACATCACCATAGTCTAAGCATTCAAATATTTAACTAGGTTTAGTTCATAGGATAGTCTTTGAATATAATGAAATATCTACAATAAATTAGTAAAGATAAATAATATCATGACTTTAATAAAAATATGACTAATATTAAGTCAATTATATTCTTTTATCTAAAATGGTAAATCATGCACTATCATACCAAAACATAATGGTTATTATAATAACATAATCATTATTATTAGTACATTATATATTGACTATTCGATGTCTTTTTTTATCTTTATATATTAAGTCATTAAGCCATATAATTATACTTCCAAAATATCATAATGATAACCAACTAATGCTCTAAAACATTACAAAGACATTTTGGTTAGTCTATGGATAGAAGTAACCAAATACTATTCACATAGATTTACAATCTCAAAAAGCATTATCAGTCATGAATACAAAAACATGACATAATCATACATCAACATTATACACTCAATATATTCATAATAGTCATAATGCAATCCCACTATATTAACTCCACATAAACACTAAACTAAACCACAACACATCTAACACACAATTAATTATTTAAACGTAGATAACATCAAAGATGTATTAAAGCTAAAAAATCAAACAATTCATATTATGAGTTTCATCTAATGTGGTGTGTGCATGGGTTCCATTTCTTCCTCTTTCATCCCCCAACACCTCCATCTATGCCACCCTTTTTGATGACTCTCTCCCTCTATCATTCTCTAAGGGATGAATATCTCCTACATCACACTCATGACAAGAAGGTAGTTGGTCTATAACACACACACACACACACACACACACACACACAGATATATATATATATATATATATATATATATATATATATATATATATATATCATTTCTTCCTCTTTCATCCCCCAACACCTCCATCTATGCCACCCTTTTTGATGACTCTCTCCCTCTATCATTCTCTAAGGGATGAATATCTCCTACATCACACTCATGACAAGAAGGTAGTTAGTCTATAACACACACACACACACACACACACACACACACACACACATATTGTTGTAACAACAAATCAACATGATCATAATGTAAAAAATATATAATAAAACTAACTCATAGTAATGAATCATGTAATCAAAACAAAATATGACTATCCCATAAAAACATATGACATATAACTTAGTTAAATAGTAATAAACCAATTTAATAACTATAATAATCCATAGATAATCAGGTAAATTAGCCTAGTGAGAAATCAAGATGTGACAGGGACTAATCATTTTTAGGGTAAGTAAAGTGGCTTAAACACTCTATTTATCACATGGTAAATTACATAAGAATAAATAATGAACCCATGTATAGTTCCTATGCTATTAGCACCTAAGAAAGATGGATAATGGTGGATGTGTAGCAATTACAGAGCCATTAACAAAACTACCATTAATTATGGATTTTAATTTTTGTGTATCGATGCCTTGATGTATTTTTTTAGTCAATAAAAATAATTCACAAATATTGAATTTAATTGTGGAGATCCCTGAATTTGAATTAGGTAAGGTGGCTTGTGGAAGAGTGCATTCAACATGTAGAAAGGATTATATGAGTTCCTAGTCATGTTGTTTGGGTTTGTTGACATAAAATATAAAGTAGTTGGATACATATGGTGTATGTTGATTAATTTAATTTTAATTAAAAATAATGTGATGTAAGGGTTAGTATTTATAAACATTTATCTCATGCATTCATAAAATAAAATAAGTAATTGTGATCAGTCACAAAATTCAATACACACTACACATTAATTCTTACTCTAACTTGTATTTTATTTATATTTATATAATAACCATTAAATAAAATGTTTTGACATATATTTACACTATAATACCTTATGATTATTACAAAGGTTACTCTATTTTTTAAACTCCTAATACTCTAAACTATTATACTTCAACTCTCTCTATGTCATCTCTTCTCTATTAAAATTTTGTAGTATAAATACTAATTTGTTACCTTAAAATTTAATGGTCATGTCTATGTGAGACATTTCCTTTCTCTAATAATATTATCTCATGTTACTACTATTGACCAAATTTGATCTACATAATAAAAAAGTGCCTAGCCCAAGAGTTTAGTGGAAGGAGTAGGATCTTGATTGAAGAGTGACCCAATGTCATAAGGAGAAGATATACCTCAAGTGGGGATCATATGGTTTTTTAAAATATTTTGAAACACTTTAACTAAGATCAAAGTGTGATTTTATTAATCTTTAAGGGATAGGTCTATAGTTATAGGTGAAGGGTCCAAATAGTTTTCATGGTGTTCAAGAACATGAACTAGGTTGCACAAGCTTTAAGAAATCATCAAAGCCTTGAAAGATTGAGAAAGGGATGGACTATCCAAATTTAAAGAACCAAACCATCACCATGATGTCATGTAAGAACAAATAAACTAGTTTAATTGAACATTTTATAAAAGAGATTAAAAGGCCTCATGAGTAATATAATTGTAGCACCATAAAGTCCCTTATGCCAAGAACATATCTTAAAAGTTTAAAGTCTACACAACCTTCCTAGCTTAAGATATCAAGTTCTAGAGTTGGTCACATAGAGAAAGATGATCATGAAAGTGTCAAACCTAGGCCTCAATGAATATCTATTGAGATTTAAATCATCAATTATGGTCACACAAACATATACAAAGACACATAAACCAAATTATTTGAGCATTTTTACCTCCACTTAAAAATATCCCTAAGCTAGTAGATCAAGTGGGCACAATGTATTTGGCTTCAAGAACATCTCCATCAAATTTGGTTCCTCCATAATTATTGCACTTCAAGATATAAATATTCAAAGTTGGTCAAATAATGGGATACATTCATATAGATGTCAACTTTAAGCCACTACAAAAATCCATTGGAACTTAAATTTGATGTTATATGGAATGTTAAATAAATTCATGTGGATGTCAAATGATGCTTGTGTAGATGTCAAATTTAAGACTCATGAAGTAGCCATTTTATTTCAAACCATGTGTCTAAAGTATTTCTAACATCACACATTCAATCATACATTCAGAACTAACAATGAGTGGAGATCAAATGGATTCATAAAATATCAAAAGTAAATGCATGCATGATAAGTTTCAATAGTGAATTCAATTGGTAGAAGATGAATGATCAATGTTCATCTACACAAGCAGGATCTAACAGAGTGAGATGGGTCAACATGTTAATGGTTTGAGTTGGTAATCGATAGCCAATAAACAAATTTTGAACCCATGGAATTTTTAATAGGAGTTGATGGGACATTATTCAACTAGGGTAAGATAAAAATAAAAGGACCATAGATTGAGCATAATTTAGGTTTAACCAGTGGGAGCAATCATTACCAACAGATCTCTAGAAGTAAAATAGTTTAACTTGGACCAAATATAAAGATTAAAGATAAACCAATGATTGTAAAGCAAAATCAAATAGTTTTTAGGTTTTTATGGATATCATGACTATGTTAAAACCAATAAGTGGATTAGTTTTCACCTATAAATAGACATATGTTTGATATTGGAGAAAATACATACTATGGAGAGATGTCTCACCTATCATTAGGGTCACTTTTTCAATGAGTAGGTACCGATGGACACCCAAAGCAAATATAACATAATTTTGTCAATTCTAAGACATTGGTGCTCCTCAGTAGATCGTTAGATAATGACATGGATTTATAAGAAGGACATTTGGTGGATGGATAAATATTAATGGAGCATTCAAGTATTTTATAGGACCTTCTTTCTTGATAAAATCATGACTCTTCATCCTTGAATTGGTGTTAATCCATCAAAAGTGGTTGGGAATTTTCCAATGCAAAACTCTTTCTCTCTTTACCTTTTCTATAAATATAGCATTCTAATCCTTAAAATGGATCCCTCTTTTTAGTATGACTAGACTCTACTAAAATCATATTGTAACACTTATTTCATATAATAGAGACTAAATTTTTCCATTTTTGCGGCTAAATTGAAGTGTGTCTTATGATTTCATTGATTGATTAAGTGGATGTATACTTTTCTTGACTTTGTATTAATTTTCTCACCTCCATTATCTACTTTATAAATCCTCACAAGTCATTCTAAGTGCAATATATGGTTTATTTGTCAGTTTTGGAAGTGGACAACTGCCCTCTCATGATAGATTAATAGATGAAAAATGCCTTCTTGTGAAATGATGATGTGAGTGTTTTTTTGTAGTCTTAATTGCACCCTATTATGTGTCTTATTTGAGTTTTAGTGATTTAATCATTGGTGCATCACCTTTTTTTACATGCTTTAATAAGTTATTATTTAAATCTCTCTCCTTTTACCAAGAAAGTGCTAGTTTAGGTTTAATATAGGTGATATATCTAAAAACATCCATCCTTATCTAGAAGTTTGATCCATTATTAGGATACCCACAACCTAGGATTAGTCCCATATTAGACTAAATTTGAGTAAGAGACTTAAATAATCTTTTTCTTAGCTAGGGTATAATCTAGAACACCAAAAAATTTGGCACACCCACTAGGACCTAGTTTCTTTGGCATAATTGAAGTTTGAATATTGATAAGAAGAAATTACAAAAGGAGGAGACATATTACATCATTAAAAGTTGAATATTCTTGAAGTTATAGAGTTCATAACATCTTCTAGATAGTGTTTTCATGCCAAGTGTTATAACAAGATCATCAAGTAAAGGTACTCTTTTTAAATCCATTAAATTAACTTCTAATTTTTATAGAAGATCAAGATTCAGTAGGATAAATCCTTACCCTCAAAATAAGCATTCATCTATTTGTTATCCTATTGTTTTAGTCTAATCTATTATCACCATAAACCAAATCCTTTTTACCTAAATGGTTATCAAAAATCAAGTTTTCATTCCATTATATAGGGTTAGTCCCCTAATTTCATCCCAATATGATGACATCCCTATGTCTAACCTAAAATTTATCCCTTTTTTCTCAGGAGAATGGGATAAAACTACTACTATTGAGCATATCCAAGATGTTTCTAATATATGTTCTTTTCATAATATTACTCAAGATAATATGGCTATTAGACTACTTATTACATCCTTCAAAGGAAAATTATTGCAATGGTATAGGAACCTCCCTTTGACTTGCATTTATACTTGGGATGATTTAGGTACAACCTTAGTTAGGTAATTTGAAGACAACTTTGATCACATATCTTTGGTTGAATAACTGATTGGCATACAAACGTACCCCCATGAGTTCATGTCTGATTTTAACTTCATATTCCAAAAGACATGGACTAATATCCATACATTGGTTAGACCATCTATAGAGTGTGCATTTTTTTACTATCTTACACCCTTAATTTTGATATAAATGTCATGATATAGTCTATGGGTAGTAATACTTTTCCAAATGACTATGAAATTATAATAAGAATATAAAATAGCTTAATATAAGCTAGTAAACTTGCTTCAAAGCCTCTAATGCCCATATTCCTAAAGTTGTAACCCATTCCTCCTCTTCAAGTTCCCCAAATTCCATCTATAACCCCTATTCCATCTCCAAAAATCTAATTTATAGCCCCTCCTAATCAAGCTAATGGGATTGGTGATCTAAAAATCATGTTACAATATTTTGGAATTGAGATTATTTAACTCAAAAGATAGTAGTATCAAGGTAGGTCTTATCAGTAAAACAATGGGAACACCTATCAATCTTTCAATAACCAATGACCCTCTTATTAAGGTTTTAAGGACAATAGGCAACCTTATAAAAATCAAGAAGCCATAAGCCAAACTAAGCCATATGTATTTCTTGATCCTAATGTACCTTCCAATTCAAAAGCCATTATTCCTTAAAATAACTTGATGTAAGATTTAGGTTGGCAACCTTTTAATCCAAATGACATCCAAAATCAAGCCTTGGTATCACAATATATTACTATGCCACAAATGACATAGGAAGAGTTCTCTCTTCAAGGTGGTCAATTTTAAGACATGAATATGGAATTTAAAGGAAAATTTCAATAAATTCTAGGGCAGCCTAATGCTATCACTATTAATTGGCAATTAGATGATCATATTGTATTCAACCAAGTTGGTGAAACTAACAACATAAATGGTCAAGTTGTAGCTCTAACTAGAGTTAAAAGGAGACCAATTGAGGAAGCTCAAGATGTAAGTAATACTTCTAGTGTTCCTAATTTTATTTCCAAGAGTGTCAAGGATCAGGTTGTTATTCCTATATCACAAAAGATTCATAATGTAGAGACAGTGAAGGTTCCCCAAAATCCCTTAACTAGAGAATAACTAGTAGCTCAAAGGTTGCAGCCAAAGGTTAGTGGAGCCTCACTCAACACAATAGATCAAATGAAGAAATAAAAGTTTAGCATTATAATGTGGGATTCCCTTTCCATTCCAATATAAATGGACATGCTTATTCATAATCTTTTAGATCTTAAGGTATCTAAAGTACCAATTGAGAAACAAGGAGCTATCTTGGATAATTCAGATCACCAAATCAAGAAACCTAATAAACAAGTACATAAAATGAAAAAGGTATACAAAACCAATTTCAAATCAAATAAAACCCTTCCCTTTTATCTCTCTTTTATAGTTAATTATTGTTTAGTCCATAATTGTATGGTAGATGGTGGATCTAGTAGCACTATCATGCTAAAGAAAATTACATACAAGCTTGGTCTTGTCTATGATCCTAATACCAATGGAGTATTGAAATTTTATGGGTCACCAAAAAAAACAATAAGCATAATTAAAGATCTAAAAATGATATTACATGTTTATCCCAATGTTATTATTCATCAAGATGTAGTTTTAATGGACTTGCCTCCCTTTTTTGCCATGTGTCTATCAATAGACTTTACTTCAAATATTAGAGGATATTTGTAATTTTTTTGGACCTATTTAATTTTTAAAATTAGGTATGGTAATAAGGTTAAAAAACATTATTAACCTATTATAAAATTTCACTTGGATCCATATATGCCAAGTATGGTGAAAACCAATTGAGTTATTTCAGACAAGGTACTAGAAAATAGTGAGGTGGAATATAAATCACCTCTAGATGGAACCAAAAATATTTTCCTTGATGAATGGGATTTTTATTTGCATGTAAATGATCCCTAGAATTAAATTTAAGAAGGACTTGGTGTCTATTTTTTTCATGAAAATGATGCACCAATTCTAACATTGATGTAAACTAGAATGATGTTAATTTCTCCAACCAATCAAAGGTATTTCTCTTCTCTCAATTTTTAGTTTGGTTGTTCCAATAATTTTATTTAATATTAATCACTAGTGCATGGTTTTTAATGGGCAAGAAAGATGAAGGTCAGTACCTTAAAAGTTTTTAAAGATAGTGAACTGGTAGTTCACCAAGTAAGATGACTTAATATATGCAAGAACACACTACTTAGGTCCTATAAACATAGAGTATAAAACCTAACTTAAGAATTTAAATATTTAAATATTCAATACATATCAATAAATAAGAATAAGTATGTAGATATGTTGGCTACCATTGGGTCATAATTATCCTAGATGACATAAAAAATGAAAAAAGTTTAATCACATAATAAAGTAGTTATAAGGCCTTATATCCCATACAACCATGAAAATTGGTAAGTAGTTGAAGATGATATTAAAAATATAATTTCCTTACAAGATGAATATGAGTTATCCTCAAAGAACCAAGATAAGCATTTGCAGTAGTATAATGACCATATTGTGCAATTGAAGACAAATAAATTGCCTGAATGGTGGTCACCCTTGAAAACATATTCAAAAAAGATGATGAATTGAGAAAAGAAAATTTTTCTTTGTCAAATAAGGAAGAACATTATACCAATGTAGAGATTGAAATTGGTAAGAGTTTATATTTGAGCAAAGTATGCACATCTTCAAAGAAAGAAACTTTTATTGAGTTATGTTCAATTTTTGTAGATGTCTTTGCATGGTAGTATAGTGACCTTAAAGGAGTTGATCCAAGTCTAGTTCAACATACCATTGAGTTATAAGATGATACTAGGACACTTAAATAAATAAAAATTCCAACTAACCCAAATATTTAACCTTTGATGAGATTTTAACTACATAAGCTCATTGAGTCAATTATGATATTTCCAATTAAGCACTCAACTTGGGTGTCAAATATTGTTCCAATATAAAAAAAAATGGTGAAATAAGACTATGTGTTGACTTCCATGACTTGAGAAATGCTTCTCTTAAAGACCACTATCTATTGTCATCAATGGAACAAATTATATAGCTATTTGCATGTTTAGAAAGGTTTTATTTATTGGATGGCTATAATGGATATAACTAGATTTTGGTCAAAGAAGAAGACCAATTCAAAATAACCTTCACCATAAAGTGTGGGACATTTTAATATATAAAAAATGCCTTTTGGTTTATCCAATCTTGGATAAACTTTCTATAAATCCATGGACATGGAATTTCAAGGTCTTCTTAACAAGTTTATACTTTTTTATTTAGATGACATAACACTATTTCTAACAGTGCAGATGAGCATATGATTTACCTTAGAAAAGTGTTTGAAAGGTGTAGGGAATTTAGAGTATCTTTGGATACAAAAATGTGTGTTTTCTTTATTCATGAAGGTAGGCTACTTGGACATGTAGTGTAAAAATATGGTACAAGAAAAGATCCTAATAAGATATAATCAATTTTTTCACTTTACTTGCCTAAGCATAATAAATCCTTTCAAAGATTTTTAGGCAAGATCAATGTCATAAGGAGATACATTTTAAATGTTTCTACTTTAGTTAGGCCACTCATAGCCATGCTAAAGAAGGGTCAGAGTTTTATTTGGTCCAAAGAAGGAGTAAGAAGTTCTAAAGAGATCAATAAAGCTATAACTTGTGCTCTTACACTCTTTAATCTTAACTTCACAAAATATTTCTTCTTATAAACCTATGCTAATATTTACACAATCTCAGGTATTCTTATGTAGCAGAATAAAGACATTTTAGAAAAAACATTAACCTTATTCATTTAAGGATTAGAATAATATGAAATAAGGTATTATTTTATTGAGAAACATGTACTTTAAGTCATAAGGTCTCTTAAAAAGTTTAGGTGCTTGTTTTCTAATAATAAGATACATCTAAGTGTCAAGGATTTCCTCTTGAATAATGATATAAATGACAAAAGAGCTAGTTTGATAACCATGGTCATGGAATATGATGTTGAGATCAAGGTCATAGAGCTAGTTAGAGGTAAAGGAATTTGTGAACACCTAGCCCAAGACATTCAAGAAGCCAATGAACTGGTTATGTTATCAAATGATGAAGAAATTATAAGTGACAAACCTCATCTTCTAACTAGTTCCAAGATATGGTAATATATTTACAAGATTATATTTATCCTTCTCATCTCACCCTTTCAAAGAGGAGATATTTTAGATTATAGTCAATTCCTTTTATTCTTGTTGATAATGTGTTGTTTAAAAAGTATATTAATGGCATATTATTAACATGCATATAACCAAGTCAAACATAGATACTCCTTGAGTAGTTTCATGATGGACATGGTGGAGGACATTATTCAATAAGGATCATATCCCACAATAATATGAGAGGTGGGTATTAATGGCCAAGTTTATTTGGTGATTATCATGCATGGACTAAGAAATGTAGACAATATGCTATGTTTTTTGGGAAGGTAAAACTTAAATCCTTACCTATCCAACCAATTTTAGTAAATAAACCCTTTTTCCAATGGGTATTGGACTTTATTAGTCTCATTAACCTCCCTTCAAGCTCAGGACACAAGTGGATCCTAACTACCACAAACTATTTTACTAGATGGACAGAGGCAGTGGGATTAAAAGAAGCCAATGAAACTAGTGCTTTGGACTTATATGAAGGTTTTTACCATATTTGGGGTCCTTTCAACCATAATTTCTAATAATGTTATGGATTTTTTAGGATCTAAGATTAGCTAATTGGCAGTTCAACATAGTATTTTCTTAGTACCTCATCAAAATATTATCCACAAGGTAATGGCTTTGCTAAGTCCACTAACAAGAATTTTTTAAAGATCATTAGGATGATTATTGAAGATAATCAGAGATCATGGCATCTTAAATTGAAGTCAAATATATGGGCTAATAAGATCACCTATAAAAGTTCCATAGCCAATTCTCTATAGTATATGGTAAGGAAGCAAGAATGCATATTTCTCTTGAATTCTATGCTTTGGAATTGATGCATCAACTTGAGCTTTTGGAAAATGAGCCAATGAAAATAAGATATACTAAGCTCATATAGATAAAATAGATAAGGCATAAGTCTATGTTGGATATGGAAGCCCATCAACCAATGGTAAAGATATCTTTTGACAAAAGAACTTATTTAAGAAGTTTTCAATAAGGAGATTTGGTCCTAAAGTGGGATGACGATAGAGATAAGATAGAAAAGCATACAAATTTTGATTCTCTCTAGAGTGGTGTATACATAGTCTCTAGATGTAAATCCCATAATGCTTTCCAACTTACAAGGATGAATGTTGAAGAGATTCCTATCCCAATCAATGGGATACATCTAAAGTACTGATATTAATGAAGCTAAGTCCCTTGTACATAGTTAGTTATTTTGGATTTTATCTAAGTGTTGTTATAACACATTAGTTTCCTTTCTATTTTATCCTAAATAATTTCTCTGTTGCACAATCATTTGATATTTTAGTTGCCTTTGATTTATTAAGTTAGTTTCCCTTTCAAGTTTGTTTCTTTTATTGTATATTGGAATTCTTTGTCTTTACAAGTCAAAAAGTTGTCTTGCAGTTAATTTAAATGATCCAAGAGTCATAGATATGATCTAATTTCTCAATCATAGTAGGCATGCTACCCAACAAAGTCACCAAGTATGTTAACCAAATGTGGTCTACATACCAAAAATGTGCTTAGCCTAAGATTCCAATGGAAAGAGCAAGATTTTGATTGAAGAGTGACCCAATGTCACAAGGAGTAAATAGACCTCAAGTGTAGATCATATAGTTTTTGTAAATATTTTGAAACACTTTAAGTAAGCTCAAAGTGTGATCTGATAGATATTCAAGGGATAGGTCTAAAGTTGAAGATAAAGGGTCCAAATAGTTTTCATGGTGCCTAGAAACACAAACTAAGTTACACAAACTTTAATAAATCATCAGATCCTTGAAATATTGAGCAAAAGATGGACTATGAAAATTTGAGGAACTAGACCATCATCAAGATGTAATGTAGGAACAAATTAACTAGTTTACTTTCACATTTTATAAATGGGCTCAAAATGCCTCATGAGAAATTGAATTATAGCACCATAAAGTCCCTTGTACCAAGAACATATCCTACAAGTTTTAAGTCCACACAATCTTCTTAACTTAAGTTATGGAGTTACAAATTTGGTCGTGTAGAGAAATATGGTCATGTAAGTGTCAAATTTAGGCCTTGGTAAATAACCATTGAGATTTAAATGATCAATGATGATCACATGGATGTCATGCAAAGACACATAGACTAGATTGTTTGAGAATTTTTTATTTCCACTTAGAAAGCTCTCAAAGCTAGTGGATCAAATGGGCATAATTTTTTTGGTCTCAAGAACATCTCCAACAAATTTGGTCCCTCCTTAATTCTTTTGCTTCAATATATAAATCTTCAAAGTTGGTCAAATAATGGGATATGTTTGTGTAAATGTCAACTTTAAGTGACTACAAAAATCCATTGTAGATTAAATTTGATGATTTATGGGACATAAAATACATCCACATAGGCACTAAATGATGGTCATGTGGATGTCAAATTTTAGACTCATGGAGTAGCCATTTGATTTCAAAGCATGGGTCCTAGGAAGATCTAATAACACACATTCAATCATACATTCAAATCTAATGGAAAGTAGAGGTCAAAGGTAGTTAGTGAATATCACAATTAAATTCATGTGTGACAAGTGTGAAAAACACATTCAACTAGAAAAATATCAATGATCAGTGTTCATCTAGATAAGTAGGATCTAATGGAGTGAGATGGGTCAACATGTTAATGTTTTGAGTTGGCAATCAATAGCCAATAAATAAAGTTTGAACCTAGGATATTTTTTATGGGAGTTGACAGGACATTATTTGATTAGGGAAAGATAAAAAAAAGATCGTAGCTCGAGCATGATTCAGGTTGAACCAATAGACTAAGCATTGGTAGATGAGCTCTAGAAGTAAAATAGGTTAATTTAGACTAAATACAGAGATCGAAGATAGACCAGTGATTGTGAAGAAAAATAAAATAGTTTGAAGGTTTCCATGGATATCATGACTATGTGAAAACCAATAAATAAATTGGTTTTCACTTATAAACAAACTTGTGTTTGATATTAGATCAAATAGACCATTGAGAGATGTCTCACCTATCATCAGGGTCACTTTTTCAATGAGTAGGTACCAATGGCCACTCAAAAAACATATAGCATAATTTTGTCAATTCTAAGACATTAGTTCTCATCATTAGATCATTAGATAATAACATCGAGTTCCAAGAAGGACATATGGTGGATGGATAAATATCAATAGAAAATTAAATTCTTTTATAGGACCTTCTTTCTTGATAATATCATGACTCATCCTCCTTGAATTGGTGCTAATCCATTGAAAGTGATTGGGATTTTTCCAATGCATAGGTCTCTCTCTCTCTCTCTCTCTCTCTCTCTCTCTCTCTCTCTCTCTCTCTCTCTCTCTCTCTCTCTCTCTCTCTCTCTCTCCTCTCTCTCTCTCTCTCTCTCTCTCTCTCTCTCTCTCTCTCTCTCTCTCTCTCTCTCTCTCTCTCTCTCTCTCTCTCTCTCTCTCTCTACTCATTTTTATATAAATATAGGATTCGAAGCCTTAAAATGGATCCCTATTTTTGGTATGACTAGACTATACTAAAATTGTACTATAACACCTATTTGATATAATAGAGACTAAATTCCTCCATTTTTGTAGTTGAATTGAAGTGTGTCTTAGGAGTTCATTGATTGGTTAAGTGAATGTATATTTTTATTGCCTTTGTATTAATTTTATCACCTTCATTATCTTCTTTATAAATCCTCACAAGTCATTCTAAGTGTAATATATGGTTTGTTGGTCAGTTTTGAAAGTTGACAACTGCCCTCTCATGATAGATTAATATCTAGTTGATGACTTTTTGTGAAACGTTGATGTTAGTGATTTTTTGTAGTCTTGAATATATCCTATAATGTGTCTTGTATAGTTTTTAGTTATTGAATCATGGGTGCATCACATCTTTTTTTACATGCTTTCATAATTTATTTTTAAAATATCTATCCCTTTTTCAAGAAAGTGCTAGTTTAGGTGATAGATCCAAAAGGAAGCCAGATTTATCTAGAGTCTAATCTATTATTAGGATACCCAAAACCCAAGATCAGTCCCATGTTTGACTATATTTGATTAAAATACTTAAAAAATCTTCTTCTAAGTTAGGGTACAATCTAGAACACCAATAACTTCAAGGGTCAAATTCTTAGTACATTGTCTAGTTAGTAGAATCCTATATTTTATTGACCTAGAGAATTTTTTAATTGTTGTGTTAAAGGAAAATAATTTTTTGTAACCATGGTTTGGATCTTAGCTACATGAAATATTTTAAATATATTTACAATTTTTATATAATTGCCTCATTTGTGAGATAACTCTAAACTATTGATAGGTACAAAAAACACAATCTACCTAACTGTAAAAAAATTAACTTATCAATTTTTTGAATCATGAGGTGGATTTTCCACCCTTGGGTACATGTTTCCCATATTTTTTCATCATCCCTTTTGAAAAACTATCCCAATTTATAAATATTTCCCTTGATTCTATAATTTGGTTTTCTAAGGCCATGATCTCATTTACTACCATTACTATACCATTCATAATTAAATATTTTTATAGTATTTGTAAATAATTTTTATGGTCTTTGATTTTATCTCCATCTTTTTCATCTAGTGCTCATATAAGTACCATAATCCTCCATATCTTCATAGACTGATATTAATTTTAACTATTTATCATTATAATTCAAATGATGAGAAGTCATCTTGGATCGATTTTCATTAGATGGGGATGTGTTGGGCCCTAGAGTGAGTTGATGTAGAAATTTATTGTTTTTCCATTAATTCTAGTTCTAAATTTTTATCTTGTGTCCAAAGGGACAATCTGAGTGAATAAGAAAAGTAGGTAATTGCATATTCCATTATTTCCTATAGTTTCCCTACTTGCTCATTGTATTCTATTCTCTTTATTTTATTGTCTCCTTTGAGTGGTCCTAACAACTCTTCCTTATACTACTCCCTTGTTTCAATTTTATTAATATTTTATTAACTATATCTCCTGCATGGTTTATAAAAATTTCCATGTTGTCTTCCAACAATTTATCTTTATGTAGGGTTGTATCAAGATGATAATATGGTCTAGTTTAGTTAATACATTGAGATATGTTTTAATGGATTATTCCAGCTTACACACTATTCCATCCAATCTCCTCTGGCACTCTAAATAAGAGTTTCCCTATCTATTTATTTTTATATTGGGGTTAGTTTTTGTAAATCTAATTTAGTTTTCCCTCTTGTAACATGTTAAATAAATCTTGTTGGCATCATGATGGTGAATGAAACTTGTATATGCCTTTTTAATTCTACTTTTATCCTATTTATGGCATCCATAGGAGTAACTTTACTCCTCTGGATCATTCCCATTTTTCTCAAAATATTGTGTTGAAATTTTAATGGTGCTCCCTACTACTCCAAAACTTATAGGACTACTCATCTCTTCACCCTTATTATTTTATTCTTGTTATGTTTTTCAATTTATTCTATAAATCCTTTTTGATTCTCTTTCCCTCTTATATTTCTATTTTTTCCTTTTTGTTCACCTATTCTTCTATTAATTTTTTCTATTTTTCCTCTTCTACTCTTCTCTCATTTTGTGATTTTATTTTCTTCTCCTCATTTGTATTTTTTCAACTTCTTTTATTTTATTTTTATTTTCTTATTATAACTTCTTTTTTAATAATTTTTTTATATTTTTTATTTCTCTTCATTTATTTCTTTGCATTCTATTTTTCCAACAATTATTTCACTTGTTGGGTGGTGAATTCTATAATTTTTTATATTTTTCTATTTTATTCAAATAGTTCTTACTCTAGCCATTTCATTTGTTGAATTGCCACATCTTATAGTTATTTAACCTTTTCATTTGTTGAATTACCACATCTTATATTTATTTAACCTATTATAGTTGTATTTATTTTTTAAAGGATTATGAGACAATTTTTATTTATATTTTGTTCTCAACTCCACTGGTTAGATTTGTCTCATCTTTTCCTAGTTGGATGGAGACATAGTTGCTTCTTTTATAGTTATATTTAGTATCTCCTCTTGATATTTTTATACTATCATTTCAGCCTCTTTGCTCTTATCATTTATTTGTATGATTATTTACTATAAATAGGTTGAGATTCATATTATTATGCCATCTAATTCATTCAAATTAACTCAACTCTTTAGAGTCTAATTTAGCTCTGACTAATCTATATGTGCCTTCTATATTTTTATTTTTATACAAGTTTTCAACTACAAATATTCCTCTTTTTTTGTGGCACATTACCAGCATTTTATTCATAATAGGTGCTTCTTTGGCATCATAATTTTCCTTTCTTGTTTCCATTTCCTGTTAGTATCCTTCTTTTGAGGAGTTTGTTTTAGAATGTTAATAAAATATCTTTTTAACCTTTGATTTTCACCACTTTTTTCTTTTTCTTCCCTTTTGGAGTGGGTGTGGCAAAGAATTTCTTGCCCTTTTTTCTCCACTCATTTAAAAATATATTTCATATCCACCAAATATGTTGTAGGGGACACCTCTTTTTCTTCTATTATATGAATTTTTATTTTTATTTTTGATGATGTCCTCTCATATATTTAGTTTTATTTTGCATCAAAAAATGTGATGGGTTACCCTTAATTTCCTTTTATTATTCTCCCAACACCTCTCCAATAACATAATCTTTAACCATAAATGTATCTTCTTCTTCTTCTTCTTCTTCTTCTTCTTCTTATTCAATAGAGGGATCCAATTCTTTGATCTCTTTCTTCAGCTTGGATGATATATGTATGCTAGGTTTTATCTATGATGTGCCTAAAAACCCATATGGTAATAGTGTTTTAATTTTAGGGGTATCTTATTCATCCTCCCTATGGTAATAAATCATCCTTACTTAACTAAAATAATTATTGTGCCCTAGTGTTGGGTCATAAGTTCTAAGCTCCAAAAATTACCACCTCAATGTGTTCATAACTGACTTCATAGGGCAAAGGTGGAAGAGGTTAAAATTTTGTAGAAAAAGGTTTAATGTAAATTATATCTATATTTACTATAAAATGGACCTATGTATATTATTGTTGGAAAATTGTTTTGGACATGTAAAATCTCCCATCTATAATATTCTTAATAATTTATTCTAATTGGATAAAATTTACCACCTTATACACTATAAAGATACATTTTAGTGTGACTATTATATGGGCTTGTATGAGTATATTCAAATTTTGTTCTATTAACTCCTTGTGTCTAGGAATAGTATGTGTAAATTACATAGCTAGCACTAGGATAAGTGAACCATAGAAAATGTTATGGATATGTTTACCTCTCTTTATTTCTTAGAGTTTATCTTATTATTATTTGTGGAGTACAATATCCAATGGAGATCATATCATATGATATCTTCACACTTTTTAAAATTTTAGAGTATTATCTATTTGTGTAGTATACCTTCCAAGTGATGATATTTCTTGTAAACTTGAATTTAGGATCTTTGATGCTCTGAATTGATAGGTATCGATGGTTGATATTTGTACTTATAATTTGAGCTATTGATTTTGTGCTGACATTAGCCTTACCATCATACTTATGGGTGTTATGTTCCTCATGCATGAATCTAATCATAGTTTGAGTTATGTCTGGGGTAATTTAGTAGGTTTGATTTGGGTATAAAATGTATTCTTAAGTCTAGATAAGTATAATCTATGTGGTTATCATCATCATACCAAAAGATGGAAACTCGCTCCACATGTCTAGTTTCATCCTTGATATGATGTTTAATCTTGAATTATACTATAGTTACTATGTTTTTGAGTTTATTTGCATCATTATTATTCTATCCATCCCCAAAACCCTATTATAATTTTTTTAAGTGTGACTAAATGTATCTATGAATATATTATACATGCATAATGAGAGGGAAAATTATAAAAACCCCAATAGATCCAAAATTTATAATTTTATCAAGTTTTTATTATACGTAGGTTGTTTGATATGTTGTAAAATAATAATATAAGGAATATACATCCTTCTTACACTGAATATCCAAGGAAATGACTTAAATTGAGCATAAACACTTCATCCAAAATTTCTATAGAGTGTCAGTATTCAAAATGTAACAACCCCTCAAGGTTAACTAGAGTTAGGTTAATTTTATTTTAAAACTCATCTTCAAAATTAATGCAACACTAATGATCCTTAACTATATGCATCTTTTAAAACAACTAAAACATCAATTATAAGGCTTAGTTTTTGATTCATTTATCTAGTGATCATAATTAAACATGCTAGTTGATTTCATAATTATAACATATAAAGTACAATAACTAACCATGATAATAATTTAGCCACTCTTGATTAAGTATTATTTCAATAAGTA
>JARHVA010000179.1:6265000-6327500 GCA_037957365.1 Torreya grandis
TAGAAAATAAAACATAATATTATAAAATTAATAATTAAATAAATGAGGAAATAACTTATGAAACTCTTCATAATCTTCCAAGTTACACTATCTTCAAAAGGTCCTACTAGACTTTATACTGTGACACTTCTATGTTATGCAATCTAAGTTTGTGAGTGTCAATTATTCTAACTAATTCTATAATGACCACCCCAAGATCTAGAACCTGTATAGAATTTTATTCCAAGACATTAAAAGGATCAACAACATACTTTTTAAGATGGGATACATGGAATACATTGTGCATGAGTTCTAAAGTTAGTGGAAAAGCAAGCATGTACACCACATTATTGAAAAATTCTTAGACCTCAAAGGTTCCCACATATCTAGGAGATAATTTGGATAATTTTCCAAATTTGATTGAGATTTTTTGTGGTTTAACCCACATAAACACTTTGTCTTGAATTGAAAATGGCTTCATTATTCTTTTCAGATCAACATAACTCTTTTATCTATCATTAGCTTTATCCAACCTTTGCCTTATTAACTTAACCTGTACTTCCATTTCAAGAATCATGTCCAGACCAAAGACTACCCTTTCTTCTAATTTTTCCTAGTTGATTGGTGTTCTATAGCTTTTTCCATAATGCCTCAAATAGAGCCATTTTTAGTGTTGATTTGGTATTATTTATTATAGGTAAACTCAACCAATGGAATGTATTATTCTATCTTACACTACTAATCCATGTAGTACATCCTAAACATATCTTCTAAAACTTGATTAACCCTCTTTGTTTATCCATATTTTTTAAAAATGGTATGTTGTACTGAAATTAAACTTAGTACACAAAGCTAAATTAAGATTCATCCAAAATTTAGAAGTTATTTTTTAGTCCCTATCTAAAATAATATCTTCCAAAAACCTATGCAACCTATACACATATTTCATGAATCTATTTCAAAATCATAGGTGAATCATCTAAAATATTACCAAGAATGAAGTGAGTTACTTTGGTGAATTTATAAAGAACCACCAAAATAATTTAATGTCAATTTTGAAACATTGGTAACCCTTGGAAAAATTCCATACTAATGACTTTTCACTTCCATTATGGTATAGAATGTGGGTATATAAACATAAAGAGATGCACATGTTCATCCTTAACTCATTGACATTATAATCATTGAGAAACAAAGTCATATCCATCTTTCTAAATTCCTTTCCAAAAATATAATGGTCTTGGCTCTGCTAAGATCTAGTCACACTTTGATGGCCTGAATAAGAAGCATTATGTAGTTCCATACATACTACACTCCTCAAATTCTCCTTATCAAGTACATAAATACATCCTTTATACCTCAACAAAACATTATCTTCAAACTTGAATCCCTAAAACTTAAGATCTTGAGCATTTTGAGCCAATGCTACCTTTACATGCTTGTAAAGTTCATCTCCTAGAGAGAATTTCACTACTTGATTAGGAAAAGTACTCATAGTAGCCAAAGCTGCCATATACCTTAGATGACTAAGGGCATCCAAAAAAATATTTTACTTACTTTTTATGTAATTAATGTCAAAACCATAATTTGATAAGAACTCTAACCATCATTTATGATGTGCATTTATATTAGATTGGGTAAAGGTATACTTGAGTCCCAAGTTATAAGTATTGGGCTCAAATAGTTTTCCCAATAGATAATACTTCCAAACCTATAAGGAATGAATAACTAAAACTAATTCCAAATCATGTGAGGTATAATTTTCCCCATATGGTTTCAAAATTTTTAACTCATAAGCTACAATAGAACCTTCTTACATGAGAAATACTCCAAGGCCATCTCTTGAAGCATCAATTATCACTAAGAATTGATAATTTAGATCTGGAATTATCAACACTAGTGTCAAGGTATGTCTTATTTTTATTTTTTACATCATTTACATCATGAATTTATTATTTTTCCACTAAAGAGAAGTAATTGGATTTGAAATCTTAAAAAAGTTTGGAACAAACTTCTTGTAATACACTGCCTAACCCATAAAAATCCTAACTTCATGGATGTTTTTAGGTTCTTATCATTCCTTAATGGATTTAATCTTCAAAGGATCTAAATATATTCCTTCTATAGATATATTGTGCCCAAGGTACTATACCTTTTTCTAAAATAAGTCACACTTAGATAGCTTCCCAAAAAGCTTATGCTTCTACAATCATTGAAAAACTAACTTTAAATGCTCTAGATGTTCCACTTCAAATTGAGAATAAATGAGGATCATCTTAAAAGACTAACACAAAATGATCTAGGTAATCTCTAAACACACTATTCATGAGATTCATAAATGTTTTAGGTGCATTTTTTATCCCAAAAATAAGAACCATGAACTCACAATGCCCATATCAAGTTCTCAAGGATATTTTGAAATGTCTTCTTCATGAATCTTCAACTGATGATATTCTCCCTAAAGAAAAATATTTCATAAAATTGATGCTCCATACATTTGTTAAAAAATATCATCAATGTGAGGTAAAGGATACCTATTTTTGATAATCACCTTATTCAAAATCCTATAATCAATACAAAAGTGAAGAGTTCCATCTTTATTCTTAATGAACACTACTGGTGCACCCCATGGTGACACACTTGGTTAAATCAACCCTTTAAACAATAGTTCTTGAAGTTAAGCCTTCAACTCCACTAATTTAGTTGTCATCATTTTATAGCAAGCTTTAGACTGTGGTTTAAAACCTAGAATGATGTTGATTGAGAAATCAAATTCTCTTTTATGAGGTAAACCTAAAAATTCTTTAGGGAAAAACATCTAAAAAATACTAGAGAAAAGGATAATCTTCAATAGAAGGCTCATTCAATTCCTCCATCTCATTTATTTTTACAATAAATGCTTGACACCCTTTACTCTAATTTTTCTTCAACTAAATCATAGAAATATAACTCAACTAAATCTCTCTCATTTCTCTCTAAATTTGGATTTGATTACCTAAGTCATCCAAACATTCAACCCTTTTAAGTAAACAATATACCTTGGATTTATGTTGAGCTAACAAATTTACTCCTAATATCATGTCATACGACCCCAATGAAGCTAAAAATAGATCTACTATCATAGTGAATTATGGTATTTTGATTTGAGCTTCGACCAAATATTTGTCAACCTTAACCCTAGATTCATTTTCTTATTAAACCAACCATGCATTTTACATAACACAAACTTTTTTTAGACAAATTTATAAGCATACTAGGATCAATATAACATTCAATATATCTAGTGAAAATAAAAACTAAAATTTATTGACCAAACAAAGTACCTAATAGCTCAATAAGATAATCTTTAAACTTGACTTGTCGATTGTTAATAACTATGTGAATGATCACTTCCTATGGAGCAGAACCCCTATTATTACCATTTGATTTACTATGATGGAATAATGATCACCTCCTTAGATAAAGCATATTTTAGGTGGTCCTTTATTTACAAATTGTTGATTCCATTTGAAACCTTAATTGAAACCATTTCTTAATTTTTTGTTTCCTAAATCATTGCTAAACTTGGCATTCTAACTCTTGAAATAATTTTTAGAGTTTCCACTCCTCTTCTAATTATTCTTTTTGAAAGTCATTTTGGGGCCTCTAGATTTTTTCTTGAATTTTTATTTGACCTGAGCAAGTGACTCCATCTTCTACTCTTTCTTTACTACCTTTTTGAAGACTTGATCCATAGTAGATGGCTCATGCACATCAACTCTACACCAAATTTAGGATTTTAATCTCATAATAAATTTTATGATGTGAAACTGTAGCCATATAAAATGTTAAAATTGGTAGTTTGAGTGTGGTTTGTGACATCCTAGCCATAACTCCTCTTTGCATGCTCTTATGACCCTCCTAGGTACTTTTTTACCTATTCCTAGTCATCCATATCCTTCTAGATGATCATTATAGCTTAGCAAGGATCTATTTCCCAAGATAATTATATCCACCTAGGTCCTAAGCCTATAATATAGGAGATCCATACCTGGACTATAACATCAGACCCTAGGGTGTCTTATTTTCAACACTCATATCCAATTGAATTTTGAGCCAAATGATCATTTTCATCTGATTCCTATCCTTCATCATGTTGGCCTAGCACAAATACATATAACCCATGATCAATATCTACCTATAAAAATCCATCCAAAGGTCATTTACAAAGGGAGGTGATAAATATTACAAAGAAATAATATAATCAAACTACTAAGGCAAAATTTCCTATTCTCTGCATATAGTCATCCAAAACAACTGCAAATACATTTAAACTCTCATACTAGTCCCTAAACACATTAATCACTTTTAATTTGGATTTTTTACATTTACATAACACTATTACACAAAGCATGTTTAGATGGGAGAACTACATATGGCTTGATCCCTCTTTAGAGTATTGGTATGTAGGTAGCATGCCCACAAAAGGGGTATAAATCACACATTCAGTTATAGTTTTTCTTCTAGTTTAGATTCAGACACAGTCGAGGCCTCCCTTACCATCACAGAGAGTTCATACACTTCCATGGTGGCCTCTTTTAGAGAAACCATAGTTTTAGGACTTTATATAGTTTATAGGTACAGTTTTGTCACCCAAGGTAGTATCATTGAGATCTCATGTCTCTAAACATGGAGCATATGTTCAAAGAGGAGATGGGTCCCTAAGATCCCTACAATTGCATCCACTTCTTAGAGTTATAGAGTCAATCCACAATCAATTTCCACTATAGATATTTTAGATCACTTACAACATACACAACTTTCAAAATCACAATCTCACCCCTTCCATCATGCTTCAAGATCACACACGATTATTCTCCTTGATACAAGAAACCATGATAAGGAATCTCTCATAAGACTCATCAGTTAGTATCATTTCTTTTTAGTATTTCTTGTACATATCTTCTTTTTAATTTATTGTACATAGTTTCCTAACGATATGATTTTGCATAGCTTCTTTTCAATTACTTGTATGTGGTCTTCTTATGATTGATTGTACCTAGCTTATTTCTAAAATACCAAAAACATTAAAATATATAAAAAATACAAAAATATTAAAATATTCCAAAATAACAAAAACATAAAAATAAATCAAAAAAACCAAAAACATTTCAATTGTATGCATTATCCATGCTTTACATTTCTACTACTATGCTAGACTTACATTTTATTGTTCTATGATATTGTATATCAATTTATCTACATTACCATGCTTCACTTATTATTTTTTGAGTGTGTATAATGACATCCAACTCTTTGACTACTTCATTCTACCCATTGATGGGGCACTCCTACTTCTATATTTGAGACATACATCAACATATCTACCCACTCGGGGCATCTTATACATGACTACACCATCCAGGTTATGTCATTCCTACACCACACATTCTATTTATCATGTTAATGTACATTAATTACTAGCTTACATAAATTATTCTATCAACACTCACTAGTATATAGCACTTATGTATATCTTAGCATCTACATAGTCTTGTACTACATGTTTTTACATACTTTCACTTCTTACCTTGATTAGTTAGATGCGATTGTATTTTATAGTATTTATATGTCTTCATTTCTTGCTTTGAGTAGCTAGATGTGTTTGAATTTTTCAATTACTATTTTTTCTCTTGTATGTGACTTAAGAAATTTGCCATTGTCTTTTACTTCTATTCTTGTGTGTGACTTAGGACATTTTCCAATGTCCTTTTCTTGTATTCTTCTATGTGCATATGGCCCTTGTGCCAAAATATATATATGTGGCATTTGAACATGCCTTGTATGCTTATTTTCCTAGTTTGAGTGACATGTGCCCATGTCCCTTATTTACTCGGCCCCTTAGCCACTCTTGTATGCTTCTTGCTTCTTGCCTTGTATTCTTGTTTCTTATTTGCTTCTCACTATTTGCAATAACATGATCCATATCATGCATTATCTCACTTTCTTAGATGCCATGATAGACATCATGTTCCATCCCTCCTTGACAGCTAATAACTAACTAGACTTTTCAATTTTAGTTTAATACATTTCACATGCTATTACATTGTTACATCTATCTAGGTATACCCCTATTGATCTAACAATCTTCAAAACAAACTATGTTATATCTTGAGAGTTTTTTTTATTACCATTGTTATATCATGTATTTCAAAAGATAACACACTTTCAAGGATCTTTATTTTTGAGGGAAGTCATCGCAAGGTCTTCATTCCTACCATGGGAAGAGGGGGAAATAATTAGGGGTTTTGTCATAGATATCAGAGCCCTCCATCAGTCAAAAATAAGTTTTTAGAATACTAAAAATAGCAATCAAAGATCAAAATAGGTAGAACAAACTATAAAATAGTGATGATTAAATAAAAAATATCAAAATCATCAAAGGACAAGAGTGTTGGACCTGGATAACAGTACCATACACTAAGGTGTCATGTTTTCAGCACTCTTATCCAAATAGCAAAAAACCTAGATTTTCTAGAAACAGATAGAAAGGTAAGTTTAGTTACAATTTTATCACCTATAGTTTAGATCAAATTCATTAGTTTTAAGTTTTCCTTAGAGAATCCAAATATAGGGGCATCATGCATGGCATGATGGATCTCACTTCTAGTTTGAGATAAGGAAATTGGTATAACTTTTAGATCAAAATCTATGTTACAAACACTAGTGATTGGGGGGAAATGTGCATGGCACATTTAACTTATTTTCTTTCTAAGTTTAGTACATTACTTAGGTATTCTCAGTAGTTATGTGCCTTATTCCATCTATAGGTGTTTGACATCATTCCTGAGTGGCTTCCATATAAGACTAGTTCCTAAATTCAGAGTGGATTTCATACAAGCATAATCTCCACCTTTTAGAATCGCCAAGATTGGCCTAGTTTCTAGTACACATTCAACTATCCATGCCACATTATCAGATTTCATAGTATTCATGGGCTTCAAGAGCCATCTCATATGACACACATCTATATTAGCATCAATTCGTAACTTGACTTATTAGGCAATGATGGAGCCAAAGGACTAGTTAGCTTTTGTATTCTGGACCCACCTAATCAAAGGGATTGGACACATAGTCCAAACATCGATTAGCACATGTATGATCACATAACTTCAGTTAGTGAGTGATAATAGAGCCAAATGAATAGCCTTTACATTCTTGAGCCACTCTCAAGGAATTAAGCACTCAACTCTATTCATAATATTACTCTTGGTACAACATATACCCAACACATACTTAGCATATACCCAACACATACCTAGCACATACCCAACATCATTCAACATCACATATCTTCATGGGCTTCACCCTTGCAAGTAAGTTTAGGTATTCTTTTTAATTTTTTCTGCATCTTAGTATTTCTCTTTACTACATCACTACAATAAAGGGAAGGGAAAATGTAGTCATATAAAATGTTCAAATTGGTAGTTTAAGTGTGGTTTTTAACATCCTATCCATATCTCCTCTTTTCATGCTCTTATGACCCTCTTAGGTACCTTTTTTCTTATTCTTAGTCATTTTTAACCTTTTAAATGATCATTCCATCTTTGTCAAGCTCTATTTACCAAGCCAATCCTATCCCCCTAGGTCTCGAGCCTGTAGGATAAAAGTGTCATACTTGGACTATAGCATCAAACCCTAGGGTGTCTTATTTTTAGCACTCTTGTCTAATTTCATTTTAAGCCCAAATGATCATTTTAATTTGATTTTTATCCTTCACCATACCAAACTAGCATGAATACATCTAACCCATGATCAATAATTTCCTATAAAAGTCCATTTAAAGGTCATTTACAAAGGGAGGTGACAAATATTACAAAACAAGCAAGAATACAAGAAAACTACTAAGGAAAATTTCCTTATTATCTACATATAGTTACCCAACATAGCTACAAACACATTCAAAATCTCATACCAATCCATAGATACCTTAAATACTCTCAATTTATCATTTTTGCATCTGTATAACACTATTACACAAAGTACATTTAGGTGGGAGAACTACATATAGCTTGATCCCTCTTTGGAGTATTGGTATGTAGGTAGCATGCCCACATAAGGGGTGTGGATCACATGTTCAATGTATCCTACACACACTAACACCCCCCCCATCTTTCTTAAGTTTTATTTAAGCATAATAAAGGTCTAGGGTTTAAACATTAAATGAGATCTACAAGGAGTTCTATCAACATTCAACACTTTAGATTTCATAGGCAGACTCATATAGGGACAATGAACAAAACCCAAAAAAATAAGGTCTATGTGAGCAGTTTGGATAACAGCACCAAAAGAGGACAACAACACTAGACCCTAGGGTGTCTTATTTTTTATGGTCCCATCCTTTCATGAAATTTAATATATATTCTAATTTGTAACACTATCCTAGTCTTATATAGTCAGTTTCAGACCCTACAACAACTATTTTAGCCTATTTTAAGCTAAGTTATATTTCTCCTGATTTATTGTTATTTTTAGAAAGGTATAAAAAATAAATAAAATATACAAATCAAGACTCTAATTATTGAAATATTATTTATTGATTTATTAATCTAGACCCTTAAATTAGAAATTAGACTCCAATATTCCCAAAAAAAAGTTAAATCAAAAACCTCTCATTTGCCTAATACTACAGAACATATTTTAGGAGATTAGTGAATTACTCCTAGTAATCATTAACTATAAGGACTCCCTCCTTTATATTATAAACATCTATTAGCTTCTAATCAAAATAGAGTTGGGGCAGCCATAATGATCTAAAAAAGGTCACAAACTATTCCCATGTAGTGGTAGTAGATTCAGGGTTCATCTCTAATTTTGTATTTGCCATCACGTCACTGCTTCACCATCCAATTGGTAAGCTCGACAAACTACTTTTGTAACATTAGAGTAATTTTTTATCTCAAAATACTTTTCCATATATGTTATACACACTTCAAATCCATCTCCTATAATTTTTCCATCAAATTTGGGTGGATTAACCTTCTTCATGTCTCATATAAGCTCAGTAACAACACATGCTCTCACATCTTGAGGTGCCTCCTCTTGCCTAGGATCCCGAGTAACTTCTTGATCAATAATATGTTATGAAAGTTCATTTTGATTATTCTCCTCAACATATCCATGAACTTCCTATTCAATGATAATTATATAGTCCTTAGTCTCATTCATGGTTGTGAGAATATAAACAAGCTTTACAACTTGTTCAATATCAAACTAATTTGGGTCAACTTGAGGGTTAGCATTATTAGGATTAGATATACCCTTTCCAATTGGCCTTCGACATGACATTCTTCTTGGCATATATATAAAAAAAACATTAGCAGACTCATTAATTCTAAGAGTTTGAGCCTCAAAATGTATACTACAATGTAACAACCCCTCAAGTTTAATTAGAGCTAGTTTTTTTTAAAACTCATCTTTAAAATTAATAAAAAAATAATGGTCCCTAACTAAATGAATCTTTTAAAATAACTGAAACATCAACCATAAGGCTTATTTGATATTTCATTTAGCCAATGATTATAATTATATATGATGGTTATTTTCATAATTATAATATATAAAGTAAAATAATTTACCATGATAAGAATTCAACCACTACTAGTTAAATATTTCAATAAGTACAATTTAGTTGCAACCAATTTTTATTATGTTACAATTTACATCAAATAGTACATCTATACAATAATACACATATAAATGATTAGATTATAATACTTTAATGTTCCACATAACATATGAGTCAGGTTAAACTCGTTAATAAATAAAAATAATCTGATTGAATCCTCTATTGGTTAACTATTAGAAGGGGATGGAGAGTATCATCTAAGTGATTTTACACACCAACCATGGACCATTGAAACCCCACACAATATCTCAAAAAGGGAATGACCTTTCTTTCATGGATGGGCATATAGTGATAGTGTTAAAATCAAGAATTTCAACTAGAAACCCATGTGTTGTAAGATAATTATTACATGCAACATATCATAAATAAATATATTATAACATGATATCATGTAATACATGAAAACTACATCTGATTGTTGAAATGACAATGTTCAAACCATAAATATTACTTTAGCCAAAGTTTTTATATACTTTTTCAAGTCTCTAGGATTAATCAATTTTACACACACTACTCAATCAAATTAAATAAACTCTAACTATTAGTGACACTAAGTAAATTAGATAAGTTTGTCTCACTCATTTCTTTAGAGTCAATAATATAATATTTAAATACAAACATATTTAATACTAAAATCAACAAATTCAATATATATATTCCCATAACAAATGACACAACATTTTTAAATACAAGGAAACCCTATACTTAACATCCACCTTATGCATCTTTATAAATATGCTAGGAATCATAAACATCATAATAATAGATTGTAAGATAAACATGCCATGTCATGTTTCAAACAACAACATATAAGCATGCTAAATAAGTTCATTATATGCATACCTATTACTAAAATGTCTTCTATCAATATACCTTCATTTTATAGATAACACCATATAATTACTTTATTTTAATCATTTATATCACCATTAGTAAGCCTTCCACTTGGAATACAAAGTTTCACATGAAAAATAATATTTAACTAAAAGATATTTAAACTCATTTAATTTCCTTTCAATTCTTTATCTCATTTCCAATCATGTAACAATACATTCACCCATATATATTTTAGTGAAGAACATAAAAATAACTCTTAAGAAATATAGCCACATAATTACTCCTATTACTATGACATAATGGCTAAGGATGTTGATCATATACCTTATAGATTCTATAATACATCCTCTCCCCATATACTATATACTGAATGGGAGGATACATTCACATAGGTTTCTATGTTGATCTTATTTTTGTTTTTATTTTCACCATAACATTGTGGGAACATCATATCCTAGAGTTTACTTCCACATAGTAGGTGGTGCACCGTATCCTTTCTCACAATGTGATATTATTAATATTTAGTTATCCAAACTCATCACCCTTCATTTATATTTATTTTTTTAATCTTATTTTCTTTAAATCTAACTATATTATTTATACATTATCTTTTAATTATGTATCTATGTCACACGCCACAACTGAGATTCTAGCCATGATACCATCTCTAGAATTTTTGAAAATGTATTAAATATTGTTCCTATAAACACAATATTTTTAACCTTTATCAAATACTAACACTTTACATCTTACAAGAACCCATTGAGACTTAATCTCTCTAAGTACATGACCTAAGGGGTGCACTGGGAAAGGGGTGGGAAAACATTTGGTTCTTCATAGGATTGTTGTCCCTTTTCACCTCATTATTACCAATCCAACCAACTCCCAAAACTATTCCCTAAGCTATTTCTCATCCATTGAATATTACTCCAATATTTTATTCTCTCCATCCCTCCTTTTCTTGACTTAAACCTCTTTTGGTCAGTCGATTGTACTAGGTCGATTAGGTTGACCCATTATATTTTAGGGGTATTATTCACATTCTTAGCTTATTAGCCTTTCAGCCGACTTAGCTCAAACTTAGTAATTTGTCCCCATAAACACACTAGGTGAATTGGGTCAACCCTATAAAACCAATGTTTTTGAAAGGATTTAGGGCAAGATCTACCTATAAATATAAGATCATTTCAATCGTTATTCATATGTGCAATCAAGAGTTATTATTCGCTTGTGCTTCTTCACTATCTACTCTTCCACCATTCTACTTAAAGAGACTTAGCTTAGGTTTCTTATTTGGATAATCTATTATTGTGGATAAGTCTTGGATTCTTTGGCATTTATTAGTTATCCTTATAAACCAAAACAACCTCTTTCAAGTCCCCATTGGCTAAGGAAGAGATTGAGTCTCGATAGGTTCACATTTAGGAAAGTATATTCTAACTTTGTTATAATCTCTTTTAGTAGATAGAAGTAGCATAAGTTTTTGCTTGAATAATACTATCTTTCATATTTAATTTATTAGGGTGTTACTCATAAATAATTTAAATGAGATTCCCCATACATAATTTTTTTATTATTTATAGCCCCCACTTTGTACCACAAGCTTTGGTGTGCACTAAATTAGACTTACTTTATTGTTATTAGAATAGGTGAATGTTTTAAACCTTAGGAATCCATTAGGGTTGTTGTGTGATTATTTTAGACCATAGGATTTAGAACCCTTCCTAACATGATATTTTATGAGAAGTGATCCCCTAATCGGGTCTAATGGATCCCCATATTGGTCATGCTCTCGCTTAACAAGTGTATCCCAATCGGAAGTGTAGGAATTCTCTATTTTCCTCGAGCTAGGATTGATTTATAGACATGATGAATTTCCAATTACATATATTCTATTAAACCTAACATGAAAGTAACCCTTGCAATATTTATTTCAATTATTTTTATTCTTAGTCCTTATTTTTATCATACTAGATCGACTCTGTCAACCTAGTTTTTTGACTTCTATGCATAGGTTTCCAAGAATAGGTGACTAGATCAACCCAATCAACCTGGTACATGTTTATATCCTTTCAGACATCCATTTTAGTCTACTAGGTTGACCCAACTAACCTTGTATATTTTTAGCACTCTGTAATAGGTTCCTGCATAGCTTGATCGATCTTGGATTTGCCAACATACTCCAAGGATTTTCATCAACAATATTCCTTCATTTCATCTATGATATATCAAGTTTCCTTTCTACCTCTATGTTTCTTTCTTTTTTGTCTTTCCTTTCATAGTTTATAGTCTTTAAAACTACCCTTGCATAGTCAACTAGATAGACACTATCAACCAAGTTCTATGTTCTATGTGTTATCTAAAATAAGTAGGTTAACTTGAGCTGACCTTGTACACTTTTAGACCTTACTTCCATTGTATAGGTTTGACCTTTTTGACCATGTTATGTATTTTTTTCATATATTATCAACACTATACCTTGTTTCAAATTGGAATTAACCTCATATCTACTAGTAATTAGTTCAAATACTTCTTTTTCTATTGCTTGCATGTTTAGAATAACTCATATAGTTTAATTATGGATTTTTTAATTAATCACTTAGTTTCACTATTTATATTTTATGCACACACAACTAAATCACAAAAAACCTAAACAAACACTTTAACATTTTGTCTACCTAAGGCCAACTTACTTGGATTTCATCACCAAGGGGGAAGCTGACTTGATGCTTTGCTCAAGTATAAATCATGGTTAATGGTATATTATGGATAATAACCTAACACCCTTATTTATATGGTGTGTGAAGTGAGGGGGTAGGACCTAATGCCAAGCCCATATCATTGCCCCTATAGTCATTTTCAGCCCAAACTTCCTAAAACCATCTTTAGATTACTATCTAGTACCTTGATTATAGCCAACTTCTAATCACATTAAAAATCATATATTAATAATCTAATAAACATTAAGGTTGACTAATTAGTTCTATTTAATTTTTAAGTTTATTTCTTGATCTTTACTTAATTATGTGTATAATAACTTTCATTAGCCAGTGTTAGTTCAATTTTTTATTTTGTATGCCTCAATTGGATTGGCTAGCATTGATCCAATTAACTATTTATTTTATTTTAGCTCTTACTTTTCTAGATTAACTATAATAATTATCTTATTTTAGCTCATAATTTGTTATCATCTTTATTTTCTTTCCTTTTTGCTATACTAGGTTGACCCAGTCAACCCTATACCCTTTTTCATCCCCTATCCACTATATAGGATCAACCCAATTGAATTTATATAGTTTATAGACCCATTTACCTCTTTTTCTTGCCTCTATTTACTATACTGGATCAACCCAGTCAACCCTATATAGTTTGTAGGTCCTATTTTTTGTGTTAGGTCAACCTAGTTGACCCTGTATTATTTTTTACTTTCCCTATTCATCAATGTAGTTACTTATCTTTCTAATTTTGCATTTTTCTCATCTCTCCTCAGTCAAAATGAAATATCCTATCAAAATCTTCTTGGATAGTTTGAATCCATTTAGATACTATATGGGATGTTCATTTCTCCCTCTCTTTTCCTCCTAAGAGCACCATCACTCTTGGGGCACCTCTTCTCCTCCTTCATATATGAACTATAATATGGTGTAAATAACACTTCAAGATTAAGTTGATGGATCTAATCCTTTCTATACCTACCTAGATACTTTTCATCTTCAAAATATTCAAACTAACGTGGGAGTGATTAATACAAGTTTAATTAACAATCCCACTAGTAATCCTTCTTCTAGTAATCCTCCCCCTAACGCCAATTTGGGGAGTGTTCCTATAAACACCAACCCACATCCTGATACGACCCAAATTTTAGCCTAAGTTATTCAACAAATGAACATTATTCAAAAATCTAATACTAACCAAATGATGCAACTTCAACAACACTTAATTAATGCGGATAATCAACCTCCAACTATTCATCCTCAAGGTAATCCTAATTATATTCATCGACCTCTTATATATGCCTTAGATAATGTTAATATTCAACCCATAATGAATAAGAAGATGTTTCAAACATTAAAAATGAGTTGTTATCTCCCTACATTATTTCCATTAATATTGGTAATATATCTCCAACTATCAAATATGATGGTACTAAAGACCTTGACTCATTTATTAAAGCCTTTGGTAACCTTTACAAAGAGAGGATCCAAACTAATACCTTCACCATTACTAAACTCTTAGTCAAAGATTTCACTAGCGATGTATTAGAATGGTATAATCAACTTCCCCAAAATTCTATTTGGTAAATTGAAGATTTCATTAATCCTTTGGTTAAAGAGTTTCAACATAATGATCTTATTGAAAATTATATTAGCCACTTCATCAATGCTAAGCAATCTCTCACTAAATTATCTCATGATTTTATCAAAAGATGGAAATATTTAGCTCATAAAGTTGACCATAACATGACTGATGACAACTTATTGAAACTCTTTATCACCTCTTTGACTCCCACTCTTCAATATAAGGTTCTAAACTTTGCTCCCCAAATACTTAATTAATCTCTTGATCAAGCTAAAAGTCAAGACTTTCTTATGAACCAATTCTAAACTAATCTTAAATTTATTAAAAAATATTTTCAAACATGCAATGTTATCACTACTAATACTCTACAAACCAAACAAGGAGTTTCCAAAACTGATATTCTTTCACCTTCTCATACACCTATTTTGGTTTAACAAATGAAATAAGTTTTACCACCCTTGAAACCTTTCATCTATCCTAATGCTCCTCCTAGGTGGTATGACCCCAATCTATTTTATTAGTTCCATACTAACATTGGGCATTTTAATTAATCTTATAAAGGGATGAATAATTTTTTTGTTTCTTATATTCTTGGTGATTCATTCAATCATGAAGATATGATCAATCTTCATCATCAAGAATACACTACCGCTTCCCAAAAATGACACAATTTTAAAGCTTCTACTTCTAATAACTAGAAATATTCTTCAAGTAATCAATTACATGTCAAGGATGTTTTTTCAATTGACATCAATTACAACCAATATTTTAACAATTCTCAATATTTCAACACTATAAAGGTCAATTATCATCATAAACCATCTCACAAAGATCTTGTTACTAAGACTAAAAATCCATCTTTAGAAGAACAACCCTTTAAAGATAATACCGCCACTAATGTTGATTCAAAATCACATGAGGAACAACTCCCTCCTTTTTATCCTCTAACCACATCTATTCCTCTAAAGTCTAATTTACCTTCTAAACCTTGTGCTGGTTCTTCTAAATCAGATTGGAATTTTCTTGAAGAACTTAATTCTATGCCTTGTAATATTCCTCTCATGGAGTTGGTTCATATTTCACCCTATCATTATAAATTCCTTATACAAAAACTTTAATAAATTAAAGACCCTCCTTCCATAGATTATGGACCACCTTTGATTGATTCTCAACCTACCAACATCAATACCATTAAAACCACGTGTCCTTCAAAACCCTCTATTGAATTCCTTGAAGAGGGAATGATCAATGATGAAATTATTGTTTGTGTTGATGATCTACCACTCTTTATCAAAGTATCTATTAATACCACTCTTATTTTAAAAGTTCTAGTTGATGAAGGTTTTGGTATTAATGTCACATCCTTATGGCTTATACAACACTTAGTTAAAACAAGGATCATCTTAAACAAACTTATCTTACTTGTCATAGTTTTGATAAGACTATTCAAAAGCCACTTGGTTGTATTTGGCTTCCATTAACCATTGGACCAAAGACTATTTGAACTAAGCTTATGGTCCTTAATCTTCATTTATCTTATAACATACTCCTTGATCATCCATGGACTTATTGAATGAGGGCCATTGTTTCCTATGGTAGTAATTATATTCAATTCTTGCATAATGGAAAATGATATAAGAATAAAACTAATCCCAACCCATGGAGCATTCAACTTACCGATCCTAAATTGAAATATCATATTCCTACCATTCCTAAAATCAGTAGTCCTCCTTTACCCTATTTCATCAACATGAATCTTAATTTATAAGTTACTCTTGTAAATTCTTATGATAAATAACCCAATGATTTGTAACATACTTGTAATACTACCAAGTTACCTCCTTACATTTCACAATGGCTTCCTCCTTCTCTCTTACCAAGTGACCATACTATTCTTATCATGGATGAAATTACCAATTTTCCCCCTCCATGTAATACTCAGGATCCTTCTTTATCATAATATGCCTTCACTTTCAATGATTTTGGAGTGGCCAAATTTTCAATATCCTCTCATCATGTCTCCTCATACATATAGTAATATCAATATTTCGTCTTTTGAAACTCCCCCTAATTCTCAAGCATGTATGATTTCTAAAACATATGATGATAACTATATCATGTCCCAAGATCAATATAAAGACTTGGATGTCTAGTATTACCAAAAAAAATTATCCCAAATCCATGATTTTAATTAGGATGTTCATATCATTTCTATGAATAATGCCTTAGATATTAAGGGTCATGTACCTCCTATCAATCCTCTACTTATTGATACTTCCTTAGGTGGTAGAGAAAATTATGCCTTTCCAATATCTATAAGTTCCTACACCTTTGGATCCTATCATTCCATCAAATCATTTTCCCATCACTAACTCTACCAGCACTCCAATCTCTCCTAATCCATCTACTCCTAAAATTACACTAGATGCCAAGGCAACCAATGTTCATCAGATACACTTTAAGTATGATCACCATGGTAATTAAATTTTAGATATTGAAGTAGATATTAAGTGTTATGGTCCTCTTCCTAATTTTCCAAGTGAAGAAGCTATCGTTGAGTTACTTTATTCATGAGAACCTCAACTTTCTTGATATCATCATAAACCTGGAAATTTTAAGACTAAAATTCATTTTTTTAACAACTTCATTTCTAGAATTGATCCTAAAACAAATCTAATTTCTACCTTACCTAATGCACCATACCACATTCAAGACAGCAGTGCCATGCTTATTAAAAATACCACTCACATTAAATATGGTACTCTATATTGTCCTTAACCAGTTATAGTTTCTCAAGAACTCTCACCTTCTGAACATGATAATATTAACTTATTCTTTGACAAATATCATGAGGCTTTCACTTGTTCCTATGAGAACATGCTTGGTATTGACCCTAACATTATGGTGCATAATATCATTACTTATCCTAATGTAAAGCATGTGCATCAAAAACAAAGAAATTTTTCTCTCAAAGTTTCCACTTTATGTCATAAGGAAATCATAAAATTACTTGATGCTAAATTTATCAAACCAGTGGGTTATTCTGAATGGGTCTCCAATATTGTACCCATTCCAAATAAATTCACTATGGTCATTCAAATTTATATTGATTTATGAAATATTAATCTTGAGTATCCCAAGGATAACTTCACTTTACCTTCAATAGATGTCATCATTGATTCCACATCTGGTTATAAAATGTTATTTCTTATGGATGGCTTCCTTGAATATAATCAGATTCATATTACCCCTGAGGACCAACATAAGACTATTTTCACCATGGAATGGAGCACTTATTATTATTTCAAAATTCCCTTCGGTCTCAAAATTTTTGGAGCCACTTACCAATGAGTAATGACTCACATTTTTCATGATCTCATTCACAAAACTATTAAAAACTATGTGGATGATCTTATTGTTAAATATAAACATCATAAGAATCATCCTGCTGATCTCATTATCATCTTTAACCATCTCCTTAAATATCAAGTTAGACTTAATCCTTACAAATGTGTCTTTGGAGTCACATCTGGAAAAAATTTAGGATTATTAGCTTCTCTCCATAGCATTGATGTTGACCTCACCAGAATTAGTGTTATCATCAACATGCCCATTCCTAATTTTATTCCTCACATTCATACTTATTTAGGAAAGCTTGGGGAAATTATATGATTTGTCCCTAAAATGGAATATCGAATCCACTCTATCTATTACCTTCTCAAGAAAGGTATCACTTTAGAATGGATGGATCCATGTCAAAAATCCTCTGATAACATGAAAGAGTTTTTACTTCATCCACCTACACTTCATCCTCCTTTCAATGATAAACCCTTGATTCTAAATACTTCTTCCACACCTATTTTAGTTGGGTAAATGCTTTCCCAACAAGATGATATGAGAAGAGAGTATGATATCTACTACACTAGCCGAGGCATCATCGATTATGAAACATGTTATTCCAAAATTGAGTGTGATTTCCTTGTTATCTATTTTTTAGTTGAAAAGTTTTGCTACTATATGCTTGACCAAACTAGTTATGTCATTTTTCATTTTGACCCCCTTCATCATTTCTTCTCTAAATCATTTCTTCTTGGAGATAAAATTGGCAAATGGATGGTCTTACTTATGTAATTTGATATCTACATCATCATTCAAAAAGTTGTCAAAGGGAAAATCGTAGATGACCAGCTTGTCATAGATCCCATTCCATCCATTTATTCCCTACAAGATGATCTTCTAGATGACAATATCCTTTATAATGAAGGTCTTAATCAAGATATCTCTCTCAAAGCTTACTTTCATATCTTTACCATTGATCTTGAAGCCAATCACCTTGATGAATCTTACACTCCCTCTAGTACTAATAAATCAAAATTAGTTATCAAGGATATCCCTAAAATTATTGTTGACTTGCATGAGGATATTTGGACCCTTCACTTTGATGGTGCTAAATGCCTTCAAGGTGTTAACGTAGGTTGCATTCTCATGAGTCCTCTTGGAAAGATTATTCCTTTAGTTTTTTGCTTCACTTTTGATGTCACCAAAAATATGACCAAGTATGAAGCTCTTATCTTAGGAATAAGATCTGTGCTTGATTTATACATTCAATACCTTCATGCTTTAGGTGATTCTCATCTTATTTTCCATCAATTTAGTGGTGACTATCAATGTAAAAGTGAAAACCTCATTACCTATCATCAAATTATAACCACTATTGCTAAGGATTTTATCTCTTTCACTATTTAGCCTATTCCTAGAGATCAAAATTCCATTTATTATTCTCTTGCCTCTTTAGCCTCTCTATTTCATCCACATCAAGTTTTTTTATCCTTCTTTTCTTATACAAATAATCAAATCTCCATCCTCTACTCAACTACCAGATTCACTTATTTATCATATCAAGGCTGTTATCATTAGATAAAGCTCTTGGTATAAAGATATCATTCAGTTCTTAGAACACCAAACTTATCCTCCTAATTTAGACTCTTATGAAAAAACACGCATTCATAAATAATATTTCAAGTATGTATTTTCACACAACATCCTTTACTATTGCAAAACTAAAGGTACCTTGCTCTATTGTGTTATACAAAATGAGGTCCTTCCTCTTATTAAATAAGAACATGGAGGAATTTATGGTGGTCACTATAATAGACATGATATAACCCATAAATTCTTATGTATGGGTTACTTTTGGCCTACTCTTAAAAAATATGAAATTGAATATGCTAAAAAATGTACTCCTTGTTAGCTTCACAATGATCTAATCCATTCACCTTCTACTAAACATCAAACTATCAAATCTCCTTGGTCATTTTACACATGGGTATTTGATCTCATTGGTAAAATTCCTTGCTCCCATGATGGACATGTCTTTATCATCACCACTACCAAATAGTTTACTAAGTGGTTTAAAGCTATGCCCCTTGTTAATGTCACCAATCTTACCAATTCCAAATTTATTTTTAACCAAATTATTTATCACTTTGGCATTCCCTATACCATAATTTTAGATAATGGTGGTACCTTCAAAAACAAACATGTTAAACAACTTTGCAACAAATTCAAGATCAATCACAAATTTTCCATGCCTTATCATCCATAATGCAATGGTCAAGTTGAGGCCACCAATAAAATTCTCAAAAAAATTCTTTAAAATACAATTTTTGAAACCCACATAGATTGGCATATTCATCTTTACCCTACACTTTGGGCTTATTAGACTAACATACATACTTCCATTGGGGCAACTCCAATTTTTATAGTCTATGGTTTTCAGTTAGTTATTCCTTTAGAAGTTGAGCTTAACTCTCTTCATATGTCTCTTCATGCCATTATTCCTAATGAATAATTATTTCAATCTCACCTTCATGCCCTTGATCTTCTTGATGAATGTTTTATTTTTTATTTATAATATAACAACTAATATAACGCTCGTATTGCCTGACAACATAAAAAACATATTAAAATATGTACTTTTAATGTTAGTGATCTTGTCTTTAAACTAGAATACACCCATGATAAAGAAGGTAAATACACCCAAAAAATGGTAGGGCCCATATTTATTCAAATAAATTATTGGTCCAAAAACCTACCACCTTCAAACTAATAAGGTCATGTTTTTAAAGAGCCCACCAACACTCAATTCCTTAAAAAGTACTTTGACTAATCATTTTCCTTCTTTTCATGATTTATATCTATATCTATATAAAACATTTTTATAGGTTACTTAAGCACATGGCCCTCCCTCTGTATTAGTTCCCTCTTTTTCACAAACCTTTAGTCCTCCCTTTTGGTCTTCTAGTTTCTTGATGTACCATAGTCTTCTTTATCTTCTTGCATTTTATCTTGTTTGTCACACCCCTTGGGTTTTTATTTTGTGAGTTGCTTTGTAAGACTGTGGATAGGACCCAACATTCCTCACCAAACCACCATAATTTAATTATTTTTACTACAAAATTTTGCTTTCCAGTGTTATTTTGGCATCCATTGGGTTTTTTCTTTTGTGATTTGTTTTGTAAGACCATGGATAAGACTCGACATCCCTCACAAAATTACCATATTTTTGCTTATCTCTTTTTGTTTTATCTTTCACTTACTTTTTATCACCCCTTGGGTTTCTCTTTTATGTAGTTTTAGTATAATACCATGGATAGGACATGGTCCTCCTCATAAAATTACCACCTTTTCATGTTTTTCATCCTTATTCTCAGCTTTAGCTTTTACTTTTTTTACTAGACAGAATCTACACAACAATTTAGGTTAGCATGTTTTCCTCCATTTCCCTCTTTCTCATGATAAGGAATCACACTTTACTGTCATTGTATCCCTCTTTGACCTTTGTCACATTTTTATGATTTTAAGTAATTAAAATTGTTCCATGTGTAATTCCTCTTGATTTCCCCTTCCTTTCATACCCATATTTGATAAAACAAGGTTGAAGTCATGATAACACTTTTATTTCACCTACATTTATGAGACTGTTAAGCACCATGCTCTTTGAATTTCTCTCTCTTATCAACCTATTCCCAATTATTCAAATGAAAGTTATCTTTAGCACCCATGTTTGGTCTTCCAAATCCATATGGAGGAGGAATAATAAAATCCATAATCAAAGTTTAAATATAAATCATTTGAAATAAAAGGCAATGATATCCAAAAGGCAACATACAAATCTCAAAATTCAAAATCACACCAAAAGATGTGACTACAATCACATCTCTTATCTCCAATCAAATCTCAAACTACATAGTTGGCCTCACATAGAGATGAGGTCCTTTGGGATGTGGTAAGCCAGTAGATTGGAATGGGGATTTAAAAAAAATCTATGGTGTTACCTAATTTCTCATGAAAGTACCCAATATTCACATTAGACTGATGACTCTATAAGGGGTTTTGAAGAATGAGGAACACATTGTGGGGATGTAGGTCTATTTTACTTTTCATGCATATATACTTCATGGGATGATCTACATGATTCATTTGTTAACCTAAGACTTATGTGGATAAGAGAATTTATTTATAGTCCTTAAAGTTGAAATTCCTCTTGTTTTGACAAACCTAATTTGAGTGTATTGACTTTAATAAAGAGTTCCTCTAACTTGGTTTTTCCTTCATTCTCCCCTCCACCCATTTGATTTCCACTCTTGATAGAAAAATTGTGATTCTAAATATGTTTTCCCTTATTATTTATTCCTTCTCCTTCACCTCCTAAAAACATGATAGCACTACTTTGTTTTAGTTTTATCTATCCTTAGAGTGAAATAACATGTTTGAGTAACTTTGGATTCTTCTATTATTACACCATCACTTTACATTTTATACACTTGCTTTACTTTCTTTTTACAATTTGTCATTGTTTTGTTGTCTTGTTGTTATCGACACCTGAGTTCATACCCTTTTTAAATTATTGAGTGAGGTTGGCTTGTTACTTTTCACTCATCAATTGTTTTCCATTTTATGTACCTTTTTCCATTATTGAGTAAGATAAGGATTATTGTTGCTCACTCATCAATGTTGTCTTACCATTGTGTTTCTTTTTTTACCATTTTTTTGTCTTACCATCTTGTTTGACATTTATCCTTGGTTTGATTTGGTGAATTTTACTTTCTTATTTAATGATATCTTGTTTGAGTTTTTTGATCTTTAGTAGCCTTGGATTTTCAATTACCTAATTTACTTGTGTTGTTTGACTTGGTCATTTAGTCTAACATAGCACCTGTCACCCTAGCTTTCCATGTTTCTAAAGTACATCCCATCCTCATAGAACTAGCTATCTTGGCTTTTATTTCATTTTTTTATCTCTTTAGTTTTGTATTCTTGGGTTTGTTGAAAGCAGTCTCTATACCCTACATAATCAAAACTAACAACACAGCTAATAATCATCCAATGATAAAGGCAAGTCAAGGTATGAATCACATTTAATTTTTAGTTATTTTATTTTTATATTAAATTTCCCTTTTTATTCATTTACTTTTAGTTATTTTTGCTTTAAAATACTACAATTATTTTTTAGCATCAACATTATGTGTGTCCTTATGTTCTTTCTTAAATCACCATCCCCTGTTACACCTTAGTGACACATGATTATATTTGAGTGGGGTATATGTATAGACATAATATTTTCAAATTTTATCAAATACTAACACTTTACATCTTGTATGAACTCATCAAGACTCAATATTTCTAAGTGCATGCCCTAAGGGGTACATTAGGAAAGGGGTGGATAGACTTTTGGTGCTTCATAGGATTATTGTCCATTTTTCCACAGTATTACCAATCCAACTAGATCCAAAAAATATTGTCTAAGCTATTCAACCTCCATTGAATATTCCTCTAGAATTTTCCTCTTTCCATCCCCCCTTGTCTTGCCTTAAACATCTTTTGGCCAATTGGCTATACTAGGTCGACTAAGTCTACCCAATACAATTTAGGGGTATTTTTCACTTTATTATTAGGGGTATTTTTCACCTTTTTATATTTTTATCCTTTTGAAAAACCTAACTCATACCTAGTGAATTATTCCTAAAAACACACTAGGTCAACCGTATGCAGCTAATGTTTCTAGAAGCATTTAGGGAAAGCTCTAATTATAAATACAAGATCATTTCAGTCATTATTCATATGTGCAATCAATAGTTATTATTCATTCACTCTTCTTCAAAAGATACTCTTCCACCATTCTACTTGAGGAGGCTTAGCTTAGGTTTCTTATTTGGAGAATCTAATCTTGTGGATAAGTCCTAGATGCTTTGGCCTTTCTTAGTTATCCATATAAACCACAACCTCTTATGAATCCCCATTGGCCAAGGGAGAGATTGAGTATCGACAAGTTCACATTCAGGTAAGTATATTCTAACTTTTTTATCCTCTCTTTTAGTATATAAAAGTAGCATAAGTGTTATCTTGAATAATAATATCTTTAATATTTCATGTATTAGCATATTAATCATACATAATTTAATTGAGGTTCCCTATACATATTTTTATTATTATTTCTAACTCCCACTTTGTACCATAAGCTTTGGTGTGCACTAGATTAGACTTAATTTCTTGTTATTAGAATAGGTGAATGTTTTAAACCTTAAGAATCCATTATGATTATTGTGTGATTGTATTAGATTATAGATTTGGAACCTTTCATAGCATGATATGTCATGACAAACGATCCTCTAATCAGTTCTAAAAGATCCCCATATTGGTCATGCTCCCACTTAAAAAGTGTATCCCAATTGAAAGTGTAGGTATGCTCTATCTTCTCTAAGCTAGGATTGAGTTATAGACATGATACATTTATGATTGCATATAGTTTCATCCATATTTTCTCTAAGGCATGGGATTTAGATAGAAATAAACCATTTAATATTTTATTTATCATTTAGTGGTTCCTATAGTTTCCACACTATTGATTTAAACTTTGGTCATAGTCTTTAACTATATCTTTTTCTTTTTTTATCAATTCACTCATCTTATTAACACTCTCAGTTTGAATGTATGGGTAGTGAAAATATAATTTATCATCCCATATAATTGCATGGCTGAAGTAAGTTTTCATGTACCAATTAAAGGCATCATCCCTCAATGTTCCAACAAATTCAAATAACATCATTTTATCATCAATAATATTGTGAGTCCTCTATTATGAGTTTAATATAAACAAGTTTTTTTTTCATCCTTCATGTATTTATCACATAGTGGTAACTTAATTTCACTTTGTGTCATGTTAGAGTTATTAGGTGGTGTGTGAATACCACTAGTATTGATTTTATTGTTATTTATTGGATTGTTAGATGTATTTTCCCTTGTATTACTATTATTGTTTTTATTTTTCTTTTTATTTATATTTGTGAACCAAATTTTAGCTATGTCCCTTAATTATTTTTAACTTATCTTTAAAGTATCTTCTTCCTAACACTTATGCCTGAGTTCTTATGAATTTTATTCTTTTCTCAATCTCTTCACTAAAAGTTTTATATTTATCTTCCTCATCTTCTCCAATATGTATATCTCTTCTTGTAATTTATTGATGTTTGCATCAATTATAAAGCATAATAGGGAATTATGATTGGTCTAAAGGGTTCTTTACCTCTTGGGGCCTCTTGTGATTATGGTTTAGGGGGGGTTGGTTCGCTTCAAGTTTATTCTTAATTATATTATATCTCTAACTAATTTTATTCTTTTATGTTTTTTTAAATTAATCTTCCTTCTATTAATTATATTTCTCATTATCTCTATGTTTTATATCTTTAACACTTATTTATGAATTCCCTTTCTATTGATTACTTTTAATACTCCTTTCCACATCTCTTTTCTCTTTTATATTGTCTATATAACTTTATTATTGATTAATTTCTATTTCAATTCTTTAAATTGATAAAATTATTCCCTTGGTTATAATATATAATTAACAAATTCTATATTAATTATATTCTCCTCATCTCTTTTACTATTTTACAGGCCTTGTCTATTGTAGGTCAAACTATTCTCCTTCAGTTGGTCTCTTTTACCCAAAGCTTTGAATAGTTTGGGTGTTCCTATTGGTGTGGATAAATATAATAACCCTTGCCACATGTCATTCATGAGTTTATATAGTATATGATGTAAAAATTATTATATTATACTTATATCACTTGCCTCATTTGTGTCTTCTTGCAGTGTTAATACTAACTCATCTCTTTCTAGTAGTAGGATAATATATAGATTTACAATATGAGGAATTCCATTGGTAGATGCCAAATTAGTTTTATTCACTATCTTATTTCTTATTAACATCCTTTATTCTATTTATTTATTATTTATATCTTTTTTATTATGTAACTAAATTTTTGTGTTCTCCATATGTTTGCTTATCTCATCATTTGCCATTTTCTCTTACAGTCTTAAGTTATATTATTTATAATATAGCTTGTACATGTGAGATGAATTGATTGAAGGTCAAATGGAGTTGGTCAAAAGAATAATCATGAAGATCCTCTTTTACATGTGAGGGAGACAAAATGCATTACTAATGAATAGTGATCCCACTTCAAATCATGGTGCATTTTCTTTACTTTCACTCCAAGTTTCCTCCCTCTTTTCTTTCCCTCTCATTTTTATATATGGAGAGCCTTATCATTTGTAAATAATATTTAAAATTATAAACCCCCCTTTTGTAAGGATTGAACTTGGGTTCACTCTTTCATCTTCCTTAGATGAAAACACATTAAAGATATAAGTCTTTAGATGAAACCCCATTGATATAATGAATCATAGGACAAAAACAATTTGAATCAATACGACAATCTCACTTAGAGATTTTGAATGTGAATTCAAGGAGATTTTTAGTATAGTGTGGAGTTATTTGTCATTGTGATCAGTTTTGTAAGTGTGTTCTTGTATTTTAGTAATCTTAATGTAAGAGTTGTCTTCAAAATTTTAATATAATATTTTATCCATGTTTCATATTTACCAATTTTTTAATGTGTTTTTTGCACTCTTATAAATTAGAAAATGAAAGTGTCATGAATTGTTTGTAAGATTAATATTATAAACTTAGAGTTTTAGTAGTTAAATGTCTCCAGTAATTAGAGTGTGTTGAGTTTATTATAAGTGTTTGTGAGAAAATATACTACTTGGGATATTTTAGAGACCCATACTGAGGCTATATTGGCTATTCTTGAGGGAATGGAGATGGCCAAGATGTCAAGGATTAGTTTATCACATTATGTGAGTTTGGATATTTACTAAGAATTAAATATAATATTGGTGAGTTATTAGATTAGTTATTTGAATATATTCTGATAACAATATATTCATTTAATAGTTATTTTGTTAGTGTGAGTTAGTTGTGTAAGATATTTGTGGATATATGATCTCCCCAATTATAGGAAATACTTTTCCTATATAAGCATTGTATTCCCATATGAATTTAATATATAAAAATATAATATAGTGAGAATATTATTATTGTGATAAAATATTTATCTGTCTATGTGTTTGGCTCTTTTTTGTGTTAATATTCTACAAATATAAAGTAGATCTATTATCTAGTATCAGAGAAATGGAATCCTAAGGATGGTGAGGTGTATTTGCTTGGTGCTTTGTCCCTATGGATGATATATTATTGGTAAAATTATTCTATGAGTGTTTAAATTTACTTTATATTCTATTTAATATTAAGAGGTAGATAATACATTATTTTAACACCTATAGAATGAAAGGCATGGTGCACTAGATCTAGCTGCTATGCACTTTAATTCATTACAAAAAAAATTTATCAACATATTTTTCTTTGTTGTGTACCTTATATATTTTGGCCATGTATTTGTTATCTCCTACATCTCTACATCAAACTACCAACTCTCATTGATGATTTCACTTTAGCCAACAATATTATGAGACTGTAGATCATCCATACCCTTAGCATAAATCAATAGCATATAAAAGAATTAAATTACGTAGAATTAATAGGCCTCATTATTCAAATAGATATGGTCATACCGCATCAACAAATTTTAAAACTACTTCATATGGATAGATCCATTTACATGTATGTCGTGCATCATTTGGATGTACCTATTGATGCCTAAAAGTGTATCATAGGGGTCCAGAGAGTGTTAATAAACACTCTTCTCATTTTTGAACTAAAAGAGTCTATTGTCTGAGTAGTTTTTTGTGATAATCCTATTATCTTTGGTGTAATAGTGGTAAGAAAATGAACTCTTTCACAAAATTTATAATTTTTGGTTGTTGGGAGCAACCATGGCCTAATAGATTGCTTGTGAAATATGAAGATGATCTGAACTAAGTAAAGTGAATTATGATCAAAGTCTAAGTCTAAAATCTAAGCTATGATGTATATTTATAATTAAATCTAATCTAAGGTGAATTAATAAAAAAGAGAAAAAGTAAGGGTAGGGTAGAGAAGAAAGTGTTCTAATTTTCAATCCAGACATCATGACAAAGTTTAAATTTCATCAAGATATTCATTAAATCAATATATAGCATGAAATTTCATAGGCACAGATCCTTCCATACATCAGGAAAATGTTTGAGGAAAGATGAAACAATACAAATAAGAGACTAGATTCAATTTGAAGATTTACTTCTACAAACAAATAACATTAGCACATCTAAAGGAAAAGTAAAAAAATGGAACTAAATCTAAAATAATTCAATCAACCTAGCATAATCACTAGTTAAAAACTTTTAATTCATTTATATGCACACCAAGAATCAATGAAAACCATTCAAATCTGAATACTTAGATAGATGATTGAGAGAGAAGTTGTAGCAAACACACAAACAATATTGGACAATCTTTGTAGGATCCCTTTCTTGTATTAATTTATCAAATTTTACACAAAGTTTTTTAGATAAAAAACTCCCTCCTTTTAAAACTGAAAATACCTCCTTATATATAAAACTAAGGAGGTATGTCAGTCAATAATGTCTAATGATAGTTTTACAAGTGTTAAGGATAACTGTCCTTTTACAATCTTCTAAAACTATAACATCTCCTAAATATATTGACCAATAAGTAATGTGATTTACAACATTACACATGATTTTACAAAATGATATTCTATTTTCAAAATGTTATACATGTTTATATACAAAAATAATATTCCAAGTCAATAAATTTGACTTTGGCATTCCTCTATTTTAGTAGTCTTTTGCCTCTACTACAAGACCTTGATTTTATAGTGTATATCATCAATCAACATCATGTTGACTATGGGATCAATGAAGATCTCAATTTATTGATCTATCAATATACTAAGGCTTTTGTCTACCCTATTCAAAGCCTCCTTGATTATCCTATCCTCCCCCATCTTCTCTTTAGATGATAAAATTATATCCCTGATCTTCTTATTATTTTACCTATGTTTTGGTTCTTTACCTCCTACATAAATTGAGTAGCTCTTTTCTTAAATTCATCATCAATGATTAAACCAATCAAGTTGAGTGAAGTAGGGTCCTTGAATAATATCCCCAATACATGTAATATCCTATCTTTCATTTGCTTGAGATCATTATAAATATCTCCCATTTCCCAAGACCATTTACTTAAAGCCTTGATCTTGTCTATTAATAATACCATGGCCATATTCAGATGGGCTAGGTTGATTGTCTTAAAACTAAGAATTTGATAGTTTGATAACACATTGATCAAATATTTAACCTTATGGCTTTAAGCCTAAAATTGGATAGTTTAGCTTACAACCAAATCACCCTATTTGTTCACCAAGCCTTTCTTGGAATTTACTACCTTTAAAGAGATGAATAGATCATTCATGGTAGTATCAAATTACTTGACCATCTCTCCTAGAGTTTTTAAGATAGATTGCTCTTCCAAGTTCTTCTTTTATTTATTTAGGCCCTTTATGGCTACTTTAAATTTCTCTATCTATGCCTAGGCTAATTCAATATCATCTTCTTCAAAGATACAGTCTTCACTAGGCCTTTATCTCTAATTTTGAGTCAAACTGGTCAACGGTTTGACCCTTTGATATGTCATTTCTTCATCTCCTACCATAACCTTATTTTCTATCACTCATTATAATCTAGTAGTTTATGGATCAAATTTGACTCTAACTATAGATTGAGTCACCTATGGAGCTGGGACTTCCATTTATGATGAAGTTGTTGAAACATCTAGTGTAGCTAATCTTCTAGCCTCCTCTTATTGTAAAATAACTATCCATGGCTTAAGATCTTGATGCACAAGAATGTTAATTATTTTCATCATATCCTAAAGATGATTTAAAGTAGGTACTTTATACAATCTAGGCTTGTTAAAAAACCATTCTAGAATTGATGGTCCATACAACAAATTCTCCTCACTAAAAAAATTAACCTCACTCAAAGGAGGAGTGATAGTCACCTTGGCTCTCTTATATTTTGAGATAATGGAGGTCTCAACTTTTATCTTTATAGGAGTAACAACTACTAAGTCTAATGTTACTTCTTTCCCCTTCTCTTTCTTAGTTTCCTTAGCCTTAACTCTTTCTTCTAACTCTGATTCATAAGCCTTGGATAACACTTTAAAGACATCCTTAATAAACTCTTGAGGATCCATGGCTATCATGTGAACTTATTCTTAATGTGTGTCATTTTTTACTAATCTGGGAGGTTCATAAGCTGATCAACAAGAAGACATTTCATCTAGCCTTTTCTCCTCAGGCCTATGATCTATCTAAGTCTCTATTTGAAAACTATTTGTTGGAGGTCTAAAAGATTCTCCATTGATCAAATGGTTCTATCTTGGGCCTAATTACCATCTGTCATCCACCTTTTGGTTTATTTATAGTCTAGACTTAGGTCTTAGGTTATGTTCCTTTAACCTCTTGGTGACTTCAAATTAAGTAGAGGCCTTGATATATATATATATATATATATATATATATATATATATATATATATATATATATATATAGGGTCAAAGACACCATGCTCATATTCATAGGTCACATTTAGTATCCCTTTGAGTTTCAAATGCTCTTTAACCTTTCCATAAGTGTCCCATTATTTAATATCATCAATTTTTAGGTTGAAGAATGACCTATGATTAGATGTTGCTTTAATGTGATCCCACTATTTTAATATAGTCCTTCCAATTATCATTGGGAAGTTATGAAGAAGTCCTTTTCTCTTGGTCTTGCATAGACCATCAATGCCATGAAATAGCTAGTATGTAACTTCTTTCTCAACAAAATTATCAGGAATATGGATAGGTAGCTTGAGAAGAGAATTTTGTGTCCCCTCAATCCTTATGACTGTACAGTCTGAATATAACCATATATCCCCCATAGATTCAATAGATTTTATATTTAATGAACTAATTCTTGACATGAGGATACTAGTTATAACTTCATTCAAGGATGGATAGATACAATCAAAAATAAATTGAATGTGGTCCCTATATTTATATATTTACATCTTAGATTAATATTGGTAAACTATTTATGTTCCATTTGGGGACCATTCCCTTTGATTTGGAATCTTTGTTGTTGCACATATGGAATATAAGAGGTAAAAAATCATGAAAAACCCATTCTTCTTTTTATGCATAATTACATATACTTTTCTACTCAAAGAGATGCTAATTATCTCACCTAATGGGGGGACTATCATTTTTTCAATAATGAAGTAAACTATGGGCACCCATACTATATTTGCATAAGATGTGGTTGCATCACCACAAAACCTATTCAACATTGTCATTATCATCCTAATTCCAAGTTTGAATTGGCTGATAAAAATGTTCCTATTAAGGTCTAAAAATACTTGGTTTCTAATATCTAGCCACATGGTAATGGTGTCCATCAAATTGTGTTCTTTATCCCAAGAATTGATAGAGGCTAGGTTAAATTGGGTTTTGGGAAACTTATAATAGGACTCAAATGTAATAGCATAAATGTAATCCACCTTCTTCTGATTATGATCATTTATTAACATGCCTTTATCTATCTTAGCATTTTTAAAAATGGGAGAAATAATGTTAATGCAGTGGAGTACCTTAGGCTTTGGATATGCATGATGCAAAATAGTAATCTAGATTAGAAAGATGTATTCATATAACCTCTTTACCGAGAGATTCTTCTTCTCTTCCCTGATGTTAGCTAGTTGGTTCTCAATCCTAAAGAAAAATTTTGACCAATTATTGTCTCATATATTCAAGGAATCAGTAATGAACTCATTGTCCTTGAAAACACATCCCTCAGTATTTTTTGTTAAGTACAACTCCACATCTTCCTTTGAAATGTGCTTGTGTGTTACCATCAGCTGAATTATTCAATTACATATAATAATATAGTTCTTATAGGTTCAATTATTATGAATATAAAGTAAATTAGGGTAATCTATATTCTTATGTCTTTTCTAAATATTTATTCAAAGCTTTAATGGTGGTGGCTAGTTTGAACTATGAGCTTCATGACTTAGATTTTTCTTGGATAATGTATTTATACCTTTCATGTCTATAGGTCCACAAGATCTTCCAATCTAACTTGTCTTACTTATGTGGTGTTACCTTGTCATATTGTTCATTAATATTTAAAATGTGACCATTTATCCTTTGGGACACATGACACCATATCATGCTCTTTCATAGCTTGATTAAACATGCTTCATTGATCTTATATGGTGCTTACTAGCCCTAATTTCATCGTAAACCATTGATCTTCATTTTATCAACTAAGAGTGTGCCATATGGTAGCTTCATAGGCTTTCTATTCTTATTATGAACACACTCCATCACTTAATGCCTTTATGCCACATGGTACCTTCTCATTCCATCTGGGCCCTTTGAATTGATAACTCCATTGCTTGCCATATATATTGGTCTAAGAAGTTGAATGCCATTATTTGATCTATATTACATTAATCATGGTTGTGGCATGCATTAGTACCTCATTCATTCTATGCTCTTTGAAAATTCAACTCCATCTCACACCATTGGATCTTCTCTACACAAATCAGCATGTACCATTGATTGTGATCCACCTACTATTAAACTTGCCCCATACATACCATTGATATTATGAATATTTTCAATGATGATGAAATTTTTCACCATATCATTCCTCCTAAGACTTATTTTACATGTTGAATTTACACTTGCTATCAATTTGGATCTATACGGTAACACACACCACATCAATATTTAAAACACTTATTAGGTTTCAACCATGGGATTTGGTTATGAAAATTGGCATACCTTTGCATTTGATATGAGTTATTTGAGATTTTAACCTAGGTAGGATCATACATACTATTGATCTTTTAATTTAGCTTTGAGATCTCACCATGTCGCATCTCACGTTTATTTGTTCATGTGGGAAATGAAAATAGACTAAGTTAGGGCTTGGGGAATGTAAAGAGACTTACAATAAAATTTTATCCTAAGGTTTTTGTTATATTAAAAAATACAAGTAAAACTTTAAGGTAAAAATTTAGACTAAGTTTAAAATGTAATAAATTACTACCGTATTTAATTAGTCTATGCAAACAATAAAATAGATTGATGGGATTTTAGGATATAAAATATGGAATAATATTTTAGACCAAGGTTTTGGTCATGTTGATAAACATGATTAGAAACTTAGGATAAAATTAAAAAAATTTCTTGTACAAATTTGAATCTAGTTCAAAAAGGTGTAGGCTAAAACATGATACAAACATAGATTCAATTAATTGATTAAAAGACCAAGGTTTAATTTAAATAAAGGGTCAAGTGAGCATCAGTACATGAAACCCTAAACATTGTTCACATAATTGGGACTATATTAAACCTAAAACATGAAACCACATAAATCAACCATTATCAATATTAGATGAAATCAAATGAAGATTATGCTAAAGTATCAATCGAGCCATTAGTGTGGGTGATCTTCAAATAAAGAATTTTGATCAAGTGGGAATTTTCAATTTAAAGCAAAATTTTGTAGAATTTGGAACAAGGGTCTCCATTTTTTAGAAATGGGGGTATGTTGACATCAATAGTACCTCAAAACATCATCAAATTTCATTGAAGACTCATAATTATCTCTCCTAGAAGGATTTGGTACATTTTTGTGATAATTAATTTGCCACGTATTCCCTGCTACTAAAAACTATGCTTTCATATACTTTGGTCACTATATTTCTCTCTTATCGTATCACATACAAGTTTATTTTTCATATATATTTTATGATCAAATATGTCATATGAGTATATAATCTATGTTTTCTTTAAGGTATGGTCAAAGCAATATTAAAGAGTCCTCCATTGTGTTGGTCATAATTTCAATTCAATAGTTTCCTTTCATTTTGACAATCTTATAACTTGTATTTAGTTAAGGTTTTATTAAGTTTAAGTTTATGTCTATTCAAATCCTATATTAATGTATGTCAAAAATAAAAAACTCAAAAGTGTCAATGTTTCTTTTATGGTCAAAATTTTTGATAGTTGCTATTAGGGTTTTTATTTTCAAAATTCAAAAATTCTTGTATATGTTATGACATTAGTTAATAAAGAATTGATATTGTCAATATAGACATTAGAGTCAAAATAAAAAAACTCTTTTGTCATAATAATTTTTTCAAAGTGGTCACATATGTGTCAGTATCAAAAGTCTACAAAATGTCAAATAAGTCAAATAAAATTTTACAAGGATTCATTATAGATTGTATGTGATGTCCAAACTATGGGCGAGATTCTCCTCAAAAAATCAATACCATGATATTCATCAAGATATTGGCTGATTAATCATATTATTTAATTATAGGAAGGAGGAAATGGAGGCTAGTGGTTTCAGATCCTCTCGTCAGTCACCAACAATAGGGCCCAAGAATATTTGGTGACATATGTAGTGTGGTGTATTTTTATTAATTTCTATTATGTGTTTGAAAAATAATAATATAATAATATGATTGTTAAATATTTTTAATTTTTATGTAATTCCAAACATAATTCCCTAATGTGAAAATATATTGAAAGGATAAAATCACCAATGTAAGTCAATTCATGGATCTTGGAAAGGTTTTTGGTAGATCCAAAAAACCATAGGAGGTGAACAATTGATGTGTTATTTTTCATTTCAAGGTTTGTGATAAACTTAATTAAAACCATGGAAGGAGTGAGCCTTTCTTTGCATCAAGGTCATGAACCAAATAGGGCATGCCACAAGGGGTGAGCATACTACATGTGTGAGTGTGAATATTTTTGCACCATGTAAAAACTAAGGGGGGAATGTTAGGGATTAGTTTATTACATTGTGTGTGTTTGTATATTTATCAAGAAGTAATTATAATATTGGTGAGTTAGTTATTACATTGGTTATTCGAATATATTGTGATAACAATATATTCATTTAATAATCAGTTTGTTAGTGTGAGCTAGTTGTGTGAGATATTGATGGAGATATGATATCCCTAATTATAGTAAATATTTTTATTATATAAACATTATATTCATATATGAATTTAATATAATAGAATATAATATAATGAGAATATTATTGTGATAAAATATTTCTCTATTTCTGTGTTTCGCTCTTTTTTGTGTTAATCTCTATAGATATAAACCAGATCTATTATAAAAAAGAACTATAAGAAGAGTTGTAAACTCTTAGAGAGTAGTAGTAGGTGATATGAGTTCCCTCCAGCATATAACATGATGTATAGAATAGGCACTAAGTTTTTATTAAATTATGAATACTATTCATTATTTGAGAGTCCAATTGGCTCCACATGTAAATTCAATATCAAGATTGTTTAAGCTTATCAGATAATATGGAAATAAATTGATATTTTTTATAGTATACACTCCTAATAAGTCATTAAACAAATTAGATCTACTGACCCCTTTGAATTCATATAATGAATTTAATTTAGCTATCATCATAACTCAGGAGGATTAGGATTGCGTGACTACTTCAGAAGCTTTAGTGAATAAGCTTGTAGAATAGAAAAATTAAGCAACACAAATTTTGGATGAGCTTGAATAGATAAGATCTCAAGGTAAGACTAAAAAGATAGTAGCTCAAACCATTTTTTATCATAATATTCAATAATTTTAAGATATTTTCAAACATATTATATAATAAATGAGTCTGGAAGACATTGAAGCAAAGCTGAGTATAGTAAGGAAGAAGGAAAAAATAGTGGAGGTCTTTTGGGTTGGCTTTTGAGCCATAAAGATAGAGCATGCTAGGTTGATGAAATGGATAAATAGGGTAACCAAACCTCATCTAATTTACATTATCATAATTTAGGAATAACATGCTAAAATATATAAATATTATCAATAGTCATAAGCTAAGATGAAAGAAACCTTAGCACCACCTTCTAGATCCACTACTTAGACCCCACCTACAGGGATAGTTACACCACCATCAACTTCAGTCCCTCCTATATCAACAAATACATCATCTATAATAACAAGTTTAGCTTTATTTATAACTCTAGTCCAAGCTATGGGCATAACCTTAGCCATAACTCTAGTCACCATAGCTACAACAATAAGTTCAACTCTAGTTTTTAGCATAACCTCAACCACAATTATAGTCCCAATAATAACTTTAAAAGTGTTAAGTAAAATCCAATTTATCCTTAGTCAAAGGATATTTTTGTATAATTTTGAATGTAAGTCTTGTTATGTCCATATTTTAATTAAATAAATTGTTTTTTGACAGCATGCACATGTTTCATAAATGAGGTTATCTATAATTTATAATATACAATTATGAATTTTAGTCTAGTTACTTTTGATGTAATAAAAGTTTTTCTATAATTTAAGGATGAGGTGACCCCTTCCCCAAGTCCTTTATATACATTTAAATCCCTCTTTTCAAAGGGTCAAAGTTTTTTATCAATATACAAGAAGAGATCAAGAGGTTGATTGTCGTATAACTATGTTTGTTCTTTCTTCTTCCCTTTCTATGTTAATGAAATTTAAATTTATTTGTCTATATTAATTCAATAATTCTCAAGCATGTTAATGATATAGATGAATCTGACTATTTCAATTAGTGAATACTAATCTTAGATATGTAACAACAAATAAGGATTAATAAATTTCATTGGTTTAAGTATTTAATATAGGTTGAATTGATAATCTAATGGTTTGTAGAGGTATTTATTTTGGTATAGTTATTTATATGTGAGTTATAATTATACTAGACAACTTTTTGGTCCAAGTTGTAATCTCTCGAATAAGGGTATGCAATAGTATCCCTAAGGAGAGCGAACATGAACTGATATCACTAATAATCCTATACTTGATTTCTCGGACTGATAATCATGCTTGTTTGTGAGCATGAAAAATCTACAAGTAGCAAGCACTAGTCTTGGAGATACTTATCCACCTAGGAAATAGTTTTAAAATTGATCTTTGAAGAATTCAAATACTTATTTTATGGCTTACCCTTCTCCCCCCTTTTTTTGAGTTTCTTTGAGATCTACCCACCATATAATAGTTCTCCACCCATCTAACTAACTTAGTGATTAATTTCTATTAGATTCCATGTATTATTCCACAAAACCTAGTTAAATAACTTATTATGTCATTAATTTTCACCCTTGGAGAGATTTATTTAGGATCCCTCTGACTAAGACATAATATTGGGACAACCCTAGGTTGTGGGTCACCTATGATGGAGCTAAACCTATGGATAAGATTGTCTTCCTCTTGATGGATCACCTAAACTGATGTTGTCATAGGGAAAATGATTATAAAGGTGGAAAAGGATCCTAAGAAGGCTAAAAGGTGATGCACCAAATAAAAATGGGGGACTCCCATAAGCTTGAACCCACACTAGATTTGTAGAAGATAATGCTAGCTCACAGAACCTCACAATCTAAATTAGTGCATAAGTGTTTCATGGACTAGGTTCAAGTATAACATTAATCTAGACCAAAAAATAGATTGAAAACACCTTATAAGAACCAAGGAATGAAGACAATGGATATGGAATAATATCCTTCACAAGGCCATCATGAATAACTCACTAAACACTGATCCAAGGCAAGAGATAGGTAAAGAAAGTTATTTATTGCTTAAAGAGGTAGTTCTTATAATTTTTGATAGGGTGTAGCCTTATCAAAATGAGCATATCTTTCAATATCTGAAAGAGTCCCCTAATACTACCAAAAATGAGCATCCTTTTATAAATGAGAAATAATGGGTAATATAGTGAAAGGGAGAAGAGAGAAGAGGGAGTATGTTAACTAAGAAAAATCAATGAGATACCACTTTCAATTAATTATCCACCATATTTTGATCAAATTAGGGTTAATAAATAATTGACAAAATATCCTTCATCTACTCCAATAGTATTCAAGTTCTTCTCATTGGTTGAGATATCCACTAGAAAACAAGGGTCTTTTTTGTAGATGATGAGTCATGATCTTTCTATTAGAGAAAATACTTAAAGGATCTAAAATAGAAATGAATGATTTTAATACTTCTCTAACCACTATATCTCTTTGCTTTGATCTTCCATGCCACCTTCCACTTGGCTTCATTATAAATATAAAATCCTCATATCTAAAATATGACAGAGCCATATTATGTATGTTTTGAGTGGTGATAAGAACCTTATTGTCAAGGCTATGACTATAATGGAATATGAGACACTCCTTAATTAATCACATATATACCACATCTTAATATTTTAACATAGGTCTACTATAGATGAAAACCAATCTCATTTATTGGTTTTCTTATAGTCATTATGTTAATGAAAATCTTACAGGTTACATAGCTTATTTCTTGAACCATATTAGGTCCAAACAGACCTATTCTACCTATGAAATTTATGAAAGCCAAGGAATTATTGTATATGAAATTGAAAACACAATAAAACTAAGTGTACATATTCTAGATTCAATGGCATCCTTTGAAATATCTACCCTGGTTCAACTTGAGTTAAATTTAACATCTATTTAAAGTCCTTAGATTTAAAATTTTAACAAAGGCCATCAATCTTGACCTAAACTTTTCAAATTATGCCATCTATCATCTCTTAATTCATTCTTAAGATCATAATATTAACTCTTTAACTCCTTGATCTTATACATACCATAGATCTCCCTTTACATAGAAGAGTGCAAGCCATAGATCTTTTTCTAGTTTAACATTCTTAAGACACTTGTCACCCATGTATTTACTCTTACGATCTGTTGACCTTTTGACCCATTGCTCATCATTGATCTAATTTGTATGAGTGAACATGCCTCATTTATATTCTTAGACCTAATGACTCAAGCTTCCTCTACACACCATTAGATATAGATTATGCTCCTAAGATTATGACACTTGTCATTTGCACATTCACCCTAGATATCATTTGGCCTTTTTACTTGATGCTCACCATTCATATTTGATCACATGATTAATCATGCACTATATATCTATTTGGGCTCACAACATTTTTTATTACCTGCTCACTATTAGATCTTGACTTGAGCTTCCATATTCAACCTTGGAACATTTGAATTTAAATGGCTATTTCATGAGGCCTAAACTTGACATACCCATGAGCATCTCATTCTTCTTGTTTAAGATTTTAAAATTTATAACTTGAGATACTCAACTCATTAAGTTATGATTTTTAAAAAGAATGTTCAGGGCATGAAAAATATCATTTTCATGCAATATTTTAGCCTGAGAAGCTCCCCAAGTGCATTTATTAAATATGTAATCAGATTGAATTGTTTGTTTTTGCATGATTGCTAATGATAGTTTGGATCTTCTATGATTGTGTAAGAACTTTCAAGGCTCAAAATGAGTTTTTGAGACCTATGAAACCTAATTTATGTCCATTAAGGTCATGGTCACCATGAGAACCTGCTTTCTCAAATTTTGACAAACTGCACTTTAAGTTTACTTAAAGTGTTTCAAAAGATTTCCAAGTTGTATGTAATCCTTAGACCACTCATTCCATCCAGAAATTTGTAAAGCTCATTCATCCAGGTGAAAGGTTTATATGTAGGCCAAAATTGGCCAACATTTTTGGTGACATCCTATTGTTACATGCCTACTATGCAATAGAACAGTTTCCTTATTTGATCCATTGAGAATGGAGTCACAAGCTGATATAAATTGAGTAAGGCTATCCCTTTCTTAAAAACCCTATCTTGAATCAATAAGGATAAAAAGAAACAAAACAAAATAAAGTGCCCAAAGCACTTATGGAAAAGGAAACACACAATAAAAAAGGAAACTATCCTAAACAAATCAAGGGAAATTAACCTACTAAATAAATGTGTACATAGGCACTTAGAGAAAAGCATGTAATTTATTATAATATATATAATATTGTACAATAATTTACAATCATCTCCCTCTTGATTCAAATGGGAAATTTTCAATATCATTCACTTGTAACAAACTAAGTTGAAAAAAACCTTACTTTAGAGGAACCATAAATGGTAAACCAAGAAGCTTGATGGTCAATCCTTTTGATGTGCTCCCTAATAAATGAAATAGAACAAACATGTCTCCAATGTAGACATACTGGTCTAAGTCTTCCAAACTTGGTTCATGTTGGACTATAGGAACACTTGATTGATGTTGTTCATCACCCTTTAGAAAGCCTTACATGAAGACTTAATTTAGCCTCTTGGTAGTAATTGCACTTGGTTCACTTTATGGTTCAAAAATACCATATCCTTCCATCTTATCCTTATGCAAATTAGGACTAATCATGATTAGAGAATCATTCTCATAGGTTCCTAGAATAAGGACATGTCCCTTAATCTCTTCTAAATATTTGGTTATGGTATTAAACCACTACCATAACCCTTCAAATTTTTCACTAGTATATTCATCAAACTACATCTCTTAATCATTTGAGATGTCTCTTTCATCAACCTCACTCAATATTTCATATTTATATTTAACTATAAATGAGGTTTGACTTAATCATCCAAGGTATAAAATATCAACCTATCTTTCTCTTGATCTGATTCGCTTTCCTATAGCTCTAACATATCAAGGTTATCCTCAATTGACACCTCATCTTGAAGTGGACCAACCTTAGGCATCTAGTTTTGATTGTATTATTCATCTATGTATAATAAACCTTTAGTAGTCCATTCAAGGTCTACCCCATGTTTATCTTGAGGATTGTCTTCTTTAGGCAAGTTTACAACATTAAGCTGGTCCATTTCACTCAAGAAATCCAAGCATAAATGTTTCCATTGATATTCTAAGTTGTTTGAGCTAACCTTCACCTCCATAATAGGTTCATGAAGGTTATTCTCTTTCTTCTCATCAATATCCTACAACTCAAAATTTGAAACTTGTTCCTCCCTATAAAGTGGGATTCCTATCATGATCTCCTCATCATAAAAACTTTGAATTATCCTCTTTAGGTTTACCTATGACTACAAGATCCTCCTTTATTTTTTATAAAATAGGATCTTTCTCTAAGAGGGATATGGTGGGAGGGCGAATAATTTTACCTTGATTGTAGCATAAGAGAGTGTCCTTCTAGATATGGAATTTGAATGGATTATTTGGTGTCTCTTGAGCTAGTGCTTGGACCTCCACAACTAACACCTCCTCCTTCTTTATGCCCTTCTAAACTAATTTCCATGATGGAAATGATAATGAAATAGACACTTTTTATTCATTTTTAATGGTTATAGGAGAAGGTGTCCTCATAAGTGATGCCATGACATAGCTATGTTCAAATGTGTCAGAGAATGTCCATGATAGAATGGATTCATGCTCTTAAGTGGGAATGGGTATAGGGGAATGAGAGGCCAAATTGATTGACTCAAGTTTGACATATTCTTTATTCCACTGCTCAAACACCTTTTCAATAAATAATACCCACCCTTTCAATTCTTGCCTCTTATCCTATGGATAGTTAGCTTCTTCAATTAGTGCTCACATGTTCCAAAAATATTGTAAGAAGATCTATATCCCCTTTATGGCTTGAATATGGAATTATTATCCAATATTAAACTCCTCATTTATTTTCATGATTATTATGCCTTGGTCTATTATTGATTCTTTAAGATTTGATAAGGATGGACTTTGACAAGGTTGACTAGGGGATTGATCAGGAACTCTTAAAGGTTGAGCTTGAGGTTCTTAGATGGGAGAGGACACATAAGACCTATCCAGATGAGACTGCTACTCTTCATAAGATATCAACACACTATCTACATTCTAGATCATGCTTCTCATCATTGCTATGTCCTCATTCCTATAATATGACCATTATTCACCCTCATAAACTGACCATTTGTTCTTAACCAACTAAAGATCACTCCTTACATCTTATATAACATGGATAGGGATGACAAAATAAGCATATAAACCCCTACCAATCTCCTTTATCAACTCAATATAAAATGATAATTCTTGCTTAACTCTTGACAAAGATGTAGTAGGATAAGCCTAGTCTTGACAAGGGGAATTAGACTAGTAATTTGAATGCAAATGAGGCTGACCTTAGTCATATGAAGGGGAGGAGGAGGATAAAAACCATGATAGGGTTGATAATCTATTTTAAGGCCACTTGGGGGGAACACATAAACATTATTTGCCTGATAAGTGTGATGATAAGGTAGAGAATAAGCATATTGATCAAAAAATGGTTGATTATACATACCAGATTATGATGATTAGGCACTTAATTAGGCTATTAAAACTAGATGATAGATACTCAAAGTCATCATTGAAATTTTAACACTTATGTCCAAAGGCTGATTAGATGAAGAGAACACCAAGACTCTTCATTAGTGAAACATGTAGTAAGTCCCATCGGGCATGAAAAAAATTATTATGGAATTAATTTTCACTGTTGGAGATAATTATTCAAGATCCTTTTGACTAATCCATAATATTGGGGCAACCCTAGGCTATGGGTAACCTATGATGGGGCTAAACCTCTGGAGAAGGTCAGATTCCTATTAGTGGATCACCTAAAGTAATGCTATCATAGGGAAAAGGGTTAAAAAGGGGGAAAGGGCTCTTAAGAAGGCTAAAAGGTGATGCACCAAATAAACATGGGAGACTTTCATAAGCTTGAACCCATACTAGATTTATAGAAGATAATGCTAATTTACACAACCTCACAATCTAGCTTAATTCATAAGTGTTTCATGGACTAGGTTCAAGTATAACACTAATCTAAACCTATAAATAGCTTGAAAACACATTAGAAGAGGCAAAGAAAGAGGACAATGGATATGGAAGAATCTCTTTTACAAGGACATCATGCACAACTTACTAAACATTGATCCAAGGTAAGAGATAGGTAAAGAAAGTCCTTTATTGCTTCAAGAGATAGTTATTAAAATATTTTGACAAGTTTTAGCCTTATCAAATGAGTATATCTTGTAATATCTCAAAGAGTCCCCTGAAACTACCAAAAATGAGCATCCTTTTAGAAATGAGAAAGAATGGGTAATATAGATAAAGGGAGAAGAGAGAAGATGGAGTATGTTAACCAAAAACAATCAATGAGTTGACATTTTCAATGAATGTTCCACCATCTTTTGATCAAATCAAGGTTAATAAATCATAGACAAAATAACCTTCATCTACTCCAATAGCCTTCAAGATCTTCTCAGTGGTTGAGATATCCACTAAAAATAAGGGTCTATTTTGTAGATGATGAGTCATGATCTTATTTTTGGTGAAAATATATAAAGGATATAAAACAAAAATGAATTTTCTGATTGCTTCTCTAACCACTAGATATTTTTTCTTTAATCTTCCATGCCACCTTCATATTGGCTTCATTATAAGGACAAAATCCTCATATTTATAATCTAATAGAGTCATGATGTGCATGCTTTGAGTGATGGTAATTACCTACTTGTCGAGGCTATGAATATATTGGAAGATGAGACACTCCTTCATTAATCACATATCTACCCCATTTCAATATTTAAACATAGGTATACTATAGATCAAAACTAATCTCATTTATTAGTTCTCCTATAGTCATTATGTCAACTAAAATCTTATAGGGTAAATAACTTCTTTATTGAACCATATTAGGTCTAAATAGAACTATTCTACCTATAAAACTTGTGAAACCCAAGGACTTATTATACATGACATTGAAACCATCAGAAAATTGAGTCTACATGCTTTAGATCCTCCAACATAAGTCTCAACTGAGCTTCAATGGCATCTTTTCAAATATCTAACCTAGTTTTACTTGATTCAAATTTGACCTCTATTTGAAGTCCCTAGATTTTGATTTTTAAAAATAACCATCGATCTTGACTTGGGCCTTTTTAAATTATGCCATCTATTATCTCTTCATCATTCTCAAGATCCTACCGTTAGTTCTTTGACTCCTTAAACTTATGCACACTATAGATCTCCCTTTGTATAGATGAATGCAATCCATATATCTTCTACCAATTTAATGTGATTAAGACACTTATCACTCATGCATTTGCTCTTAGGATCTGCTAACCTTTTGAACCATTGCTCATCATTAATTTACTTTGTATGAATGAACATGCTTCATTAATCTACCTAGACCCACTAACTCAAGCTTCATTCATGTACTGTTAGATCTAGATTATGCTCCCAAGAATATGTCAGTTATCACTTATGCATTCGCCTTGGATATCCTTTGAATTTTTGACTTGATGATCACCATTTATCTTTGATCACATGATTACACATACACTATAGTTCTATTTGAGCCCATTGACATCGTTGATCACCCACTTGTCATTGGATGTTAACTAAAACTTCCATAATTTGGACACTTGTCAGATTTGCATTCAACCTTAGAACATTTTAATTTAAACAACTATTTCATGAGGCGTAAACTTGATTTCCCTGTAAATGTCTCATTTTTCTTTTTCAATATTTGAACATTTTTAACTTAATATAGATAAATCATCAAGTTATTATTTTTATAGAGAATGTTCAAGGCATGAAGAACATCATTTCCATGTAATATTTTAGACTGATAGGTTCCCCAAGTGCATTTATTAAATGTGCAATAAAATTAACATATTTATTTATGCATGAAATGTTGATGATGGTCTGGCTCTTCTATGCTTGTGTAAGAATTTTCAAGGCTCAAAATGAGTTTCTGAGACCAATGAAACCTAATTTATGTCCATAAAGGTCATGATGCCATGAGAACCTTCTTTCTCAAATTTTGACAAACTAAACTTTAAGTTTACTTAAAGTTTTTCAAAAGATTTTCAAATTATATGTGATCTTTGGACCACTCATTCCATCCAAAACTTTCTTTATCTCATCCATCCAGGTAGAATATTTGTATGTAGGCCAAAATTGGCCAACATAACCCATAGGGTCAACTTGTTATTCCATCACCTAGTTGTTGAAACTACATACCTGCAGCTTGTGCCTTGTATTGGAACCTTATTCCATATAAATCCTAAAACATTAGAGGATACCTCATTTAATCATATGTGGTGTACATAAAACCCACATCAATAGTAGATTATATGAAGAAGAATCCCTAAAGGCTCCACTAGACACTTTAATTCATTTGGATGAAACATATAATTTCAAACATTGGAGTTGATGGGTTTAAAAGATAAAATAAGAATCCCAACATGATCGACATATCAAGAAAACATTTTTCATCCTGATATAAATTCTTGGTCTATGATTCAAAGTTTGCATTCCATCTATGTAAACTATAGATCTAATGGAATGGTGTATTTATTATTCATGATATCTAACCAACAAGTGCTTATAAATTAAAAATATTAGATGTTTAATTATTTCTAAGCCATTTTAATGGTAGTTGGCTTGGGTCCTACCATTTTATCTAAATCTTAGGTTCATTAAATAAGGCATATTCTAATCATTTAGTTTAAGAGTTAGTTCTATTTTTAAATAAACATAGCATCAATTGCACACCTTTAGTTGGGTTAATTTTATCACATTTGGTGTTTTGTATTTATCACTCTATCCTTTATCTCTTACTTTTTTGAAAAATAAATTTCACCAAGTTATGCCATGGAGGACCATGTACATCTTTTAGTGTGGGGTAATTTTGAAGGTGGATAAGCTAATTAAGTTAAATCACATAAAGAAAGGCTTAGGAGGAATCATGCATGATCAAATAAAATATTAGGATAAGGAGGAATGTAAGAGGTGGTATGTAAACAAGAAATGCAAGATGAATCATGTGACAAAGGCATGCAATAAGTGGGGCATGACTCAAGAATATGGGATAGAGATGGAAATGCAAATGTCATTATAAATATGGTTAAAATGGGAAAGATAGGTCATATGAATAGAAATGGAAATTTGAATTTTTATATTTGGCATACATTATGGGAAAGGCATAAAAATTTTCAAAGGAAGGATGAAACATTCATTTATTAATGAAGTAGTGGCATACATGGAAAGCATGTCAAATAGACACCAAGGCATGTCATTTAAATTAATAATGGTTAAAGTTATGGATGATAGCATGGAGGGTAGTTAATGTAAATATTTTTCTTATATATAAAAGAACTAAAGGCATTATATTTTTATTTTTATTGTTAAAACATTATAATGATTTTAGATATTAAAAAAGCATGAACAAATAGTAAATAAGGTGTTTTTATAGAATTTTATTGGCAAAAGTGAAGCAAAGTTTGAGGTGAAGTGAATTCAAGGAAATAAGAGTGGAAACATGACTATAGGAGAATGTGAAAGTGAGCTTCAAGTTTTAGATGCTATATCTACCATTGGATGAGGATAAACTATAAAAGTTGAAGTATTTTGAATTTGAAAGAAAGGGAACAAAATGTATTCATTTGGGAGAATTGGTCAGTCATGCATTAACCTTTGGTCACCCTAGTTGGTGATACAACCTAAGTATAAAAGAAGGAGAATATATCCACTACTTTTCATCCATGAAGTAGAGGAGCATGAAGGTTTATAAGAAGGGGGTCTTATTTTCATCTAGGAATAAGGATCTAGTGTATGCAAAGCACAATGTGAAAACTTGGTAGAACTGGTAGAACAAACATCTATCAAGAATGCACCAAAGATGGTGCACATTGGTAATAAGGCTCATAAAACATTACCTCCATCACTAATTCTAATAGAATAAATGTAGTACCCTAATATAATCTTGTATTTGGACAACTAAGAATCAAAAGTTTCCACTTATAGGGTCCTTAACTACAATCATATCCAATTTATAATGAGGGTGACTTATAGAAAGACTACCATATTGAGTTCTATAATTTAAAAAATGAGGTCACTTATGATCTCATATTTTACAATTCAGTGGAGGATGCAGAGGTGATCAAACTTTTCCAACTACCATACTTTGGGAAACCCTAGGAGGTGGTTTAGTTCTTGATTTTTTGCATCCATGAGGATTATATTTAATTTTCATGGTTTAGAATGAGTATTACCCCTCAATAAAATAACAAAGTAATAGGTTTTCTATGTTTAGGGGTTGATGTTAGTGTGTATATTAATGATCAATATGAAATTGATAAAATGTCAAAAATGTATAAGTACAAGAAAGAAGGCCACACCATGTATATTACAAGTCTTTTAGATCCCACCATATAGGTAGATATACATTTGGTTGTGACTAAGCAAGGGGGTGTGGATAAGTGGAAGGAGTTCGATATAACCCACATATATGTTTCAAGCCAAAATTTTAAGGTAAATAAATATAATTATTCTTAATACTTTATTGAGATAATGGAATAAGATGTTGAGAAGGTTCATCAACTACCCAACCATAAGTTTCCCTACGGTACAATTTTTTTTACGTGTTTTTTATTATTTTGGTGTTCTAAAGTATTTCGATAAAGAACTAAAGTGTGTCTACCCACTAGAGCATAATTCCCCCTTTGATAGGTTCAAAAAATTCACATTTTCTAGGACCTTCACACCTTCACAAAATATGAATATGAAGGGTTGGTCAAGGGGATGGAGTATTTTTTTGGGAAAAAATGGTACATACCAAAATATTTGCTTGTGTAGATGGGAATTTGTATTGAGTTTGTTTTTAAGAAACATTATTCACTCACGCATATATGGATAGAGAGCACTGATAACTTGTCAAGATGGCTCAAGTTGTCTTATGTATTCACTACTAAATATTTCATGGCCTATATTAACTGTATTATATATGTGCACATGGTGAATATTAATGCTGACAAGAATGACATTGAGATTTACACTCTTCACAATCTATATGTCTATCTAAGAAAAGAAGCATACATAGACCAGAATGGATCAATTAAAATTGATATTAATACTTTCAAAATAATCATGCAAGGAAAAATATGGTTGTTTTACTATATGCTTAGGACATGGAGGAAAACATCAATAAGTTTGGAGGTAGACAAGGAACCCCTCCCCCCAACAAAAAAAATGCACATGTTGGAACACAACTATCTACTAAGAGGGGGTGAATTATTAGATTAACTAAATTAGTCCTTTTAAAACCTTTTAAAATAAATATATAAAGGATATGTAGATTTAAAAATATATTTAGATATCATACACACAAAAACACATAACACCATATGTATAAGTGGAAAACCCAATATGGGAAAAACCACAGTAAGAATAGCTACTATAATCTACTATTCTAATCTAGCCTCATAGTCAAAACCTCACTAGTTACACATTTAAGGGCATTGACCCTAAGGAGACACCAATCCTCTAGTTTAAGATCATCAACTCTAAAGAAGTACCAAATCCCTGATTTAAGAGCATCATCTCTAAAGAAGCACCCACTCCCTAATTGAGAACCAAATTAGCTTATCTGATGGAACCCAAAAATTAGATCTATATGAAGCTATAAATCTAAATTATAATATAGATTCATAAAATAATCCAATCTCAATTCTCTATTATAGGTCTAGTCTATAACTTATCATACTCTGCACATCTCCCTTCTCTTCTATTCTCTTCCACTCTACCCCTCTATATTTATGTCTATATATATATATATATATATATATATATATATATATATATATATATATATATATATATATATATATATATATATATATATATATATTTGACACACTTTTTATCTCTCTACAACCTCTTATCGTCTCTTCTCTTTTGGTTCTATGTCTCTTATATTTCTCTATTTGACACTATCAACTACACTAGTAGCTTATTTTGTATCATAGATGACACACATATATACAAGAATTTGATTTAGGGTTATATATATTCTCTATGTTCACACTTGTTTGATAAAAAATCACACTTAGTTCTATTTTAATTTAGTTCCTACCTTTAATATAAAGTTTCTTGCATCTTTAACTCATGCTTCACAACCATGATTCTTGGTCTCATTACTATTTTTAGCATATACTACACTCTAGATTTGATGCACATGCCATATTTCACAAATTTGATCAATTAAAATAATAAATTTCATTGTATATGTCATATTTTATGGCTTAACTTCAATTTAATCTTCTTGACCATTGTAATGAACATATCTTTAAAAATTTTCCTTTGATCTTAAGTTTTGTGCCATGATCTGATGGTCCTCAATCAAATTGCTCAACTTTAAAATGTGTCCATTGGATCAAGTTTTAATTATCTCACACTCTTAATTAGATAATTGTATGCTTCTAAGCTTTAATATTCCAAATTTAAAATGCATCCATCATATCTTTTGATTCGAGTTCTCATGTGCCATTAAATATTTGAAGTTGTATGAACTTTACCTTTTCTAGTCATTAAACATAGAGATCTTAATCTCATCTTACTATATTATGAGTCTTTATAATTAATACACTCTATAAATATTATAAAAGTAACTAATTCTTTGACTTTCCTCTGTCTCATTAAATATTTATAAATTAATCCTATTGAGTCCACTCACTCTGTTATATCTTCTTTGCATGATCACACGCTCACCATTAGATCTTCTGATAAGCTCAATCTTTATCTCTACTTAGCATTAAAATTTGACCACTTGTATTCATCTCATTTCATCCTAACATCTTGGATAAAACATGCTCCATCAATATATTTAAGATTTTCTTGAAATTTACCTTGTGCATATTTGACTATGGGGACCATCTCAATATGCCTCGAAGGCTAACTTTACACCTTCATAGCTTTTTCTTCGCTCATCCACTTATTCTAAAATTTGGAAAATATAAACTAGGAATGATATTGAATAAACCCATATTCTTAATTATTCTTGAAACATTCACTTGTGTGAGATATAAATCCATTAATTTTCTTAGATTATTCTGCCATAGAGAGAACTATGTGTAGAACTACCTAGAAGGCTAACTTTGTTCTTGAATAACTTTTGTTGTGCATATTTGCATGAATTGAAATTTGGCTCATAAGATGATCTCACATATGGGATTCCATCCATATAACAATATAATCTTGAAACCTTCATGTGTACCATATATGACATCATAAAATACATTCTCAACTTTTTTTGACATGCAAATTTGACTGTGGGAAAACAATATCAAAATGCCTAGGAGAAAAACTTTACACATGCATGTATTTTGTCATGTTACATCAAATGACCTAAGATTTAACACACAAGAAATAGGGAAAAAAATGAACAAAACCATATGATCATTTTTTCCTGACACCTCCATGTGTGTGAATTCTAACCTCATCAACATGCTTACTTGGCCGTACTTGGCTATGTATAGAAACTTAGTGAATTCTATCTGAGTAGCCAACTTTTCATCCCCATATATTCAACTACACTTCATCACATGACTTCAAATATGATGCATAACAACTAGGGACTAATTTTATCATAACCATATGACCAACTCCCTTAGACTCATCCACACATGGTAATGGTGACATCATCAACCTAGCTACTCAAATTTTCCTCTATAGACCCAAAATGTGTAGATGAATAATATGAGGAACTAGATGAATTCCACAACCACTCCAATCATCCTTGACCTTTGATAATATCCTTTACACATCCTCAAATCACCATACTCAGCCCTGAACATCAATGACAGCAATAATGCCAATAATCTCCCTTTTGACATCAATGACAATCATATTTCCAACAATATACCCCTTTGTCATTAATGGCAAATTAAATCCTATAATATTTTAATATTTATCTCCTTCTTTGGTATTGCTTGCATTAGCTTCTAATGAGTATAAAATGAAGCTATTCATACCAAAATTGATCCCCCTTAGGCACTGACACTTTTTCCTAAACTCAACTTGGACACATGCTCTATGTTTTCTTTGATAAACATTTGCAGAAAGCATTTGCACTTTTTCTCCAAACTTTTGTAGAGATAATTTTCACTTTTTATCCCCCTTTAACATTAATGGAAAAGGGACTAAAAATTTGTCACTATTTGTCCAAATTTTTCTCCCTTTATCAGATAAAGGAGTTTGTCCAAGAATCTGTAACCATCAACTCATTATAAAATTGCAAAAGTATGCATACCAGATTTGCCTTTTCTCTCTTCTTTTGGGGATTAACAAATATTTTATGATCCTCGCCCAAGACTCATTCCCTATAACTAGTATATAGTTATGTGATATGAGATCCACCAGATAGGCTTACTAGCCTTCTCTCTTAGATTCAACTACATAGTCCTCTAATCTTAGGGCCTAACCAATTACAAATCTTCCCTTTATTTATGCATGAGGATTCAATACATTTCCAAAGCACCTGACTTGGTTTGATTAATTCATTATCATAACCTTCTTGAGTTCTCATTTATAGAAAAGATCACAACATATTCAACATGACTAAAGCATCTAACATATGATCTCATTCACATCATGAATATCTCCTCAATCCATTCATGTTATCTAATTTAGCTTCCCCTAGCTCCATATTCCATATTCCCAAGCTTGGCCCTTCAAGAACATCTCTTTTGCACAAGAAATTATCATACCTTATAAACTCTCTTAGGTTAATTCAAAGAGGTAAATTTAAAATAAAGATACATAACTTGAAATTCACATACCTTTACACCAAAGGACTACCTATATCACACCATAACTTCATTTAACACTTGTATATCATAATTTTACACATTTTCTCCAAGTTTGGTAACCCAACTCATTGCACAACCCAAGATACACAATGTCAAGGTTTTTTTGAATTTGAAGCCTTATAACAACCTCTAATACTTCTTTCACACCAAGAGATAACCATCACAATCTTATACACCAACATTTGAGACTCCACACCTTTGGGAACCTTGACTTCCTATACCATGTATTTAACCCTTAGGGTTTAACTAAGAAACCTTGTAATGTATGAGAACTAAAATAAATCATTTATGGGCTCATTTATTTTCATCTTAACCTTGACGTACCAACTCCAACTAGGGGTACTCAATTCTTTCCTCTTATAATCTTTCGAATAATAACACATCACTTGCTTCTCCACTAAAAGGAGTCTCTTAAGAAGTATACACAGAGACACCCTACTTCACAATGTTAGAATAATGAGAAACCAAGAGTTTCCCATAATACCTCACATTTATTCTCCTCCTTGGTCATCTTATACTTTTACTTCTTATTGTTAGGCTTAAGTGAAGTAACATGCTCTTCCACTATAGTGTTCTCCTTTAATTCTATAATTTGATTAATAATACATGGAGAAAACATAGATTCATGACATACCTTTTCATCTAAAGAATCTTCTTTGCAGTTCAAAATTTCATCACTAGGCACAAAAATTTGATATTATATGCATGAAACTTGCTTAACAACATCAAGATGTTCACATGAATATGTACACACTTTAGAAATATCCTCAGCCAACACTTTGTACTTCACTTTGAGCTTGGTATTTTCATTCTCAACATGAGCAGACATTGAGATCTCTTGACATTCTCCATCATAGCTTGATATTTCACTTTCCATACATCCTTGGGTTTCTTTTATGTCTTATTTTTACCTTTTTTAAAGAATTGTGAACCTTTATTCACACTGGGAGGCATGAATTTCTTTTTTATTTTTATCTTTGGTCTTACAAAGCTTGTTCTACATTGTCTAGCTATGTGACCAAATTTATTTCAATTATTGCATATTACATTTGTATCTAACAAGGGTGAAAATGAGTTTTTGCTTACAAATTTTTTTCTCCTTTTGGATAGAACTCTACATTCACTAGCCTTATGACCAAATTGATTATATATATAACAATAATCATAGAAAAATGAACAATACCTAGTTATAGAATTTATTTGTGAAAGATGGGGAGTTATTCTTAAATTTGTATTTTTCAAGTCTCTAACTCTTTTGTAACCATCTGCATTAGCTCCCTTTGTGTTTTACATCTTCCTTTCTTCAGGATTCTTTTCTCCTTTAGCTTTCTTCACATTAGCAGTTTTTGTATCTATCTTTGTATCCTTGCAATCTCTCTTTCTTTTCTCTTGATCCTCCTACTTTGAAGTTATCATATAACTTTGTAGATGTACTGGTTATGGGACTTTTCCTCTTTTCATAACCAAGAATAGATTTTTATTTTTATGGATTTTGAGAGTTTTTCAATTCATCAATAATTACAGAACATCCTTTCAGCTTCAGACCTTTATCTATTTGTTCTATAGCTGTATCAAGTTCTTTTCTCAAAGCCACTATTTCTACCTCTAACTTCAAGAATTCATCAGATTTAGATTGTAGTTCAAATTTGACTGCATCTTCTATTATTTTAGCCTCTTCAACTTTATAAGCATTCTTTCAAGACTTTTGGATAGTTTCTTAAGTTTATTTTATGATATCTTCTTTTTCCTTGAGTTCTATTTTCTTAGCTTGTCAATCTCATCTAGAACATAGATGAGTTCACACTCTAGGTCCACTTCTCCTTCCTCTTCTTCATCTAAGTCTTCAACGTCTTATTGATCCATAAAATTTTATCCTAATACCATGAATAGGGATTCATTTACCTTAGCCATAAATACACAATCATGATCATCATTTGAGCTATCATACTCATCCAATGAATCACTATCTTATCTTATATAAAATCCCTTCTTGTTTTTAAATAAGTTATTCTTCTTGGAATAGTGGGGATTCATCCTTTTACCATCCTTTTCTTGTTTAGAGTTATCATTTTTCTCATAAAGTCATTTAGCAAAAAAATGTCCTAACTTACCATAGTTAAATAATTTAAAGGGTGAACTACCTTTATACTTTCTAGACCATCTTTTTAATCTTCTGACAAAGTTGGATTTTTCTTCATCAGTCTCCTTAGATCCAAATTTAGATGTTTCTAATTTTACTTTATTGGATTCTATGAATGCAACTACTCTCTTAGAAGTATTTTTTTCTCTCATTCTCATTTCATATATAGTTAAGGTTCCATATAACTCATCAATAGTGAGTTTATCCATATCTCTTGCTTCTTCTATTACAAATATTTTAGAGTCATACCTTGATGGAAAAGATATTAGGACCTTCTTGACAATGACTAATTATTACATCTCTTCTCCAAGGCCTCTAATTACATTGACTATTTCACCTACTCTAAGGAGATAGTCTATAATTTTCTCTTCTTCATTAATTTTAAGACTTTCAAACATACCTTTGTATGTTTGTAGCTTGGCCTGATATACCTTATCATCACTTTCATATATTCTCTTCAATTTTTTTCATATATCTTATGCATTTTGATAATTCATCACTTTGACAAAATCTAATTTAGAAAATCCACAAAAGATAACATTCTTTACCTTATCATTATTCTCATATGCCTTCTTGGTAGCCTGATCAGTAGGAGTTATAGAAGGATCTTATATCCATTTACAATAGACATATATTCATCAAACCCTAATGAAGATAAATAATATTCCATTATAATGCTCTAAAATGTATAGTTTGATCCATCAAAGAGAGGTGGTTTGTTTAATGAAGAGCCTTCTTGACTGGCCATTTATGTTCACCATCCAAGATCTACCTAAGCTAATTAAGCTTCTTTCAAGGAACCAAGGCTTTGATAACAATTGTTAGAACACAACTATCTACTGAGAGTGAGGGAAATTAGGAGATTGAATAAATTAGTCCTTTTAATCCCTTTTAAAAGTAAATTATAAAGGATATGCAGATTAAAACATATATGCAAATATCACACACATAAAACCATGTAACACCATATGTATATATGGAAAATCCAATATGGGAAAGCCATGGTGAGAATATATGATATAATATATTATTCTAATCCATCCTCATAGACAAAACCTCACTAGTTATACATTTAAGGGAATTGACCCTAAGGAGACACTAATCCCCTAGTTTAAGAGCACCAACTCTAAGGAAGCACCAATTCCCTGATTTAATATCACCAACTCTAAAGAAGCACCCACTCCCTAACTGAGCACCAACTTATCTTATCTAATGACACACACCAATTAGATCTACATGGAGATACAAATCTAAATTATAATATAGATTCATAAAATAATCCAATATCAATTATTTATTACAGGTCCAGTCTATAACTTGTTATAGTCTACACATCTCTCTTATCTTCCACTCTACCCCTATGTCTCTGTGTCTATATATATATATTTGACACAATTTATCTCTCTCTACAACTTCTTCTCTTCTCTTATGGTTCTGGTTCTATGTCTCTTATATTTATCCATTTGACACTATTCAACTACACCAATGGCTTATTTTGTATCCTAGATCACACACACACACACACACACACACACACACACACACACACACACACACACACACACACACACACACACACACACACACACACACACACACACACACACACACACACACACACACACACACACACACACACACACACACACACACACATAAGAATTTGATCTAGGGTTTGATGTATTCTTTATATTCACACTTATTTGCTAACACATCACACTCATTTCTATTTGACTTTATTTCTTGTCTTTACAACAAGTTTCCCACGTGTTGAATTCATGATTCACCACTATGATTTTTGGTCTCATTACTATTTTTAGCATATACTAGACTCTAGATTTGATGCACATGCCATATTTAAAAATTTTGATCAATTAAAGTGATCAATTTCATTCTTTATATCATATTTTAAGGCTTAGCTACAAGTTATTCTACTTGACCATTATAATGAACATATCTTTAAATATTGGCTTTCGATCTTAAGTTTCATGTCATGATCTGATGGTCCTCATTTAAATTACTCAATTTAAAATGTGTCCATTGGATCAAGTTTTGATAGGTTCATGTTCTTTGTTGGATCCTTTCACACTTTTGAGATTTAATATTCCAAATTTAAAATGCATCCATTGGATATTTTTATCTGAGCTCCTATGTTCTATTAGATCTTCAAATTTGCATGAAATTTACCTCTGCTAGTCATGAAACATCAAGATCTTAATATCATCTTGATAATTCCTAAGTCTTTGGAATGAATATGCTCTTTCAATATCATAAAATTAGCTCAGTTTTTAAATCACCTTTGTCTCATTAAATATTAATCATTTTATCCCATTGAGTCCAATCGCTCTATTAGATCTTCTTTGCATAATCATAACTCATCATTAAATCTTTTGATATGCTCCATCTTTATCACTGATTAACATTAAACTTCAACCAATTGTCCTTATATCACTTCATCTTAACATCTTGGAGTAAAATCACTCCATCGATCTCTTTGAGAGTTGCTATAAATTTATCTTGTATAGATTTGAATAAGTATGGGGACCATCTCAATATGCCAGGAAGGCTAACTTTACACCTTCATATCTTTTGCTTCACTCATCCACCTATTCTAAAATTTTGACCATATAAACTAGGAGTGATAATGAAAAAAACCATATGCTCAATTCATATTTAATCCTTCACACATGTGAGATATAATTCCATTAATCTACTCACTCATATTATTTTGCCATAGAGCCAACTATGTGTAGAACTACCTAGAAATCCAACTTTGTTCTTACATAACATTTTTTGCACTTAGTAAAATGACTTGAAATTTGGTGCATAAGATCCTATAACTTAGGTTATTCCATCCATATATCAATATATTCCTAAAACATTCATACGTGTAAGATATAACTTCATCAAAATTCCTTCTTAGCTTGTCTTGACATATGCAAATTTGACTGTGGGAAAACACTATCAAATTGCCTAGGAACCCAACTTTACACATGCATATATTTTGTCACACTACATTACATGACCTGAGATTAAGCACATAGAAACTAGGCATAAAAATAAACAAAAACATATGATCATTTTATCCTAACTCCTCCATGTATGTGAATGATCACCACATCAACATGCTTACTTAGCTCTTTTTTATCCCTTTTGCAAATTTGGCTAAGTATAGAAACTTAGTGAATTCTATCTGAGTAGCCAAATTTGCATCCCCATATCTTTAACTACAATTCATTGAATGGATTTAATTCTAGTTCATAACAACTAGGGACTAATTTTATCATAACCATATGACCAACTCCCCTAGACTCATCCACATGTGGCAATGGTGACATCAATAAACTACCTACTCAAATTTTCTTTGATAGACTCAAAATGTCTAGATGAATAATATAAGGAACCAAATGAATTCCATAAGTTCTAAAATCATCCTTGACCTCTAATAGAATCCTTTTTACATCCTCAAATCACTATACTCATCCCTAAACATCAATGACATCCATAATGCCAATAATATCCATTTTGACATCAATGGCAATCATATTACCAATAACATAGAATAAAGGGCATGGAATAAGGAAAAAAGACCAATACTTGAGGCCACTACTTCTATCAAGGCATAGTAATAGCCCAAAGCTACACCTAAATAAAAAAGGTAGGCCTCATCACCATCAAGAGCCTAGGGGTCACCTAAAGAATAAAAACATGACATCACTACCTCACAACTAACTATTCAATTAGGGCTAGAACTTTTGGTGCCCAAATTGGCGATCCATGAACTAGGTGAACCATCTTTAGAATTGAAACCTAAAAAGGAACCCACTCCTAAACCAAATAAATAATAGCCTATTGCTAAGGATACATAAATGGACATTGAAATTCAAGTGTTTTTAAAGGAATAAATAGGAAGAGGAGTAGCCCTTGATGCAAAGGACATTAGAGATGACATCAGTGAACAAAAATTAAAGAGTCTTGAAATTATATATCTTAAGGTGACCCTTAAAATGGAAAGGAACCTATGAAAAAAATAGATGAGAAATAACAAAAAAAAATGTGGGTAATGAAGACCTTGTTCACACCCTATTCTTGCAAGATATACCAATTGAGCTATTATATATGTGAGATTACTTCCCTGAACATGATTCCACTGAATAAACTTGATTTGATTTATATTTTTATATGTATGTATATAACGATCAAGGCCATTTTGATCTCCCAAAGGCCATCACTAATTTAATCCTAGAGGAGACAAATATTCTAGATGTGCTTTGGGTGGAACCCCTTAAATTCTCTACAACTCAAACATATGTATCCCTAATAATTTTTTCCCTACATTCTCCATAGTAATGATGTTTTAAAGATTTACCAAAGTCATTTATAGGTTGTGTGAATGTATAATAAAGAGAATAAGAAAACTCAAAAGCTCAAAAAAGAAATTGAAGCACACAAATGACAACAAGATGTAGCTAAGGTGTCTCAACTAAGGAAATAGGCCTTTTTTAGACAATTTTGAAGACTGGACCAACACATTATAATGATATTCCTATAATGGTGAATCCATCAATAAATTGGAGACACTCATGGACCTCTTTCTCATGAAATACAAAAAATAGGTGAATCCTGAATGAGATAAGTTATGGACAATAGATAAATTTATAGAGACTATAGATATCTATAAAAACCCTTTTAACCAAATTGGGTGCCATTAATCCCATCATTGATGTGGATTTTGTAAACATGGCATGACTGAATAAAAATTTGGAGGCATAACTTTAGTTTGAGGAACAATAGCATCAACAACTAGCTAAGAATGTGATGAATATCAAGGATAGATCCTAACACACAAAAGTGTTCTAGGATGTAGAGGAAATAGGAAAATAAATAAGTGCCCATTAGTAAGACATTAATCCTAACTTTTTAACACTTTGAGGTCAAGTTTTGGTAGAAATTGGGTCACTCAAAGACACCCACATGGCTACTACTTATTAACTTAAAATTTTTATGACTCAAGAAAATTATTTTATATAGCAACCTAAGGAGATGGAATGACTATGAGGTGAGGTTAAATTCATTAATTATAATATTTAGATTACCCTCAACCAATGGAAGGAACTCAAAATCCAAGTATAACAAGAAAGTCCTAAAGTTTTTTATTTGAGGGAACTATAACACAGTCTAGGATAGACTATATATTTAGGAGGGTTTGATGTTGGACCCCAAATTTTGTATTTATATACTATAAGGATAATGGCTATAGAAGCACAATGTTTAGATCTAGAGGCAATTCTAAAGAAGGTGGAATATAAAATGGAATGGGTAGAAGCAAAAAAAGATCTATATATAAAGGAAAAACATGTTTGGAATCTTATAGTTAAAAAAGAGAAAACACTAAATAAGGAAATGTCATATATTGAATCAATGAGAAAAGATTTGGCTAATGCATTATGAACATGATCTTCTATATAAGCAAGGTTATAATAACAACATAGAAGACCTTGGTTCAAAAGAAAAAGATGCATAATAAAGAGGCATGGAAGAAAAAGTAAGGAAGATAGGTACAAAAGACCTTGGAATGGAATAGTGAGTTGAAATAAATAAGGACACATAGAACAAGGAGAAGCAAAAGATACAAGACTTGAACAAAAGTGCAAGACTTGGATAAGGGCATATGAAGTAGATATGGTTATGAAGTAGTTCACAAAAGATTTATAAGAGACTAACCAGACATGAATCTACCACCAATATATGAGAGATTAGGATCGTGAAAATGAATATATATCATAGAGAGAGTATATAGGGGTTATTAGGCCCTAGTTAAAAGGATATTAATGGAATGGCTCACCATGATCCTTTTTTTGAAACAATTTTTGGCTAGTCATCTCTTTTGTATTGATGATGTAACCTAAGAGGGGATGGATTATGTATAAATACACCTTAGCTTTGTTTATAAATGTATTTTTATGTGTGTGTGTGTGTATGTATGTTTATGTGTATGTGTATGTGTATGTGCATGTGTATGTGTATGTGTATGTGTATGTGTATGTGTATGTGTATGTGTATGTGTATGTGTATGTGTATGTGTATGTGTATGTGTATGTGTATGTGTATGTGTATGTGTATGTGTATGTGTATGTGTATGTGTATGTGTATGTGTATGTGTATGTGTTTGTGTATGTGTATGTGTATGTGTACATATATGTGTATGTGTATGTGTATGTGTATGTTTATGTGTATGTGTATGTGTATGTGTATGTGTATGTGTATGTGTATGTGTATGTGTATGTGTATGTGTATGTGTATGTGTATGTGTATGTGCATGTGCATGTGCATGTGCATGTGCATGAGCATGAGCATGTGCATGTGCATGTGTATGTTTATGTGTGTGTGTGTGTATGTGAAAATGGAAAAAGAGATAATAATCAAGAAAAATTGTTGAAATAAATTTTTAATATTTTCAAATGAAATCAATGGGATCACTACTTTGTCTATGAGTTTTTATGTGTTAATCTATTTATATGGTATTAAATAAAATAATTTGGAATGTGTAAAATGAATAAAATGGTTAAATCTAAAATTATGTTTACAAAAATGATGAAAATATAACTAACCCAAGAAACTAGGTATATATTTAGTTAATTCTGTCCACTACCACATATTAGAATTGATAGGAACCAATCTTGACTATGTGCCTTGGGTGAGTGTGCAAGGTCACTACTTAAGTTATATGCCAACATGCTAGCTCATTAGTTTCTTCATTTATTTTAGGCATGAAACTAGTATTTAGTCAATCAAAACTAAGAATAAATAACCCAAGAGTATACAATAACTTATTTGGTATAGAGGAAGCCTAAGAAAGGATACACACATTCATTCACAAAGTAAAAAATAATATCTAATCTATTAATTAGATACAATAAACATTATAGAGATAGAAATACTTAGCTTAGGGTGGATCCATAAACACTTCAATCTCACCTTATATCAAGTAAATATTTATAAGGTATGTTTTTTTAGACCTCAAAAAGTTAGATGAAGACCTAAGAAATCCTTTAATAGGAAATCCTAATGACTCATATTAATCTTCAATGACAACATAGGACAAGACTCCTCAAAATAAGGTTCTAAGCCAATATCTCTCCCAAAATATACTTAGGTAGATGTGTGAGTGAAATCAGAGCAAATAAATGGCATATGGAATGATATGAATGAAATATGAAACATATATATAATGATCCAATACCTAGAACCATCCCTAAACTCTATGTTGATTGCATCAACTAGATTGATGTAGTTTAAATATGTTAGCTAACATAGAATAATATAGGCCATTTTTATATAGTATAAATATTAATAAATTGGCTTATAACTATATTTATTTAGATTATATGGTGTAATAAATGTGAAGGCATAGAAAAAATAGTATCGTCTAGGCTGATATCTTAATATATAAGGAATATATGAAATTTAGACAAGAGATAAACATGAGATTTAGATGGATAGACACTTAGATGAGGTTGAACTAATGATATTAATAGTATAATAAAGATATAATATCAACATATCTCATAAAACACCATGATCCTTTCCCACTCCATTCTCAATGCATATTTTAATTCATACACTCAGGGAAACTGATACATCAACAATTTGTTTCAAGGAAAAACATCATTAATTGATAAAATGAAAAAAAAATATGAGTATAAAGAAAGTTAAAAAGGAAAAATCAGAACAAGAAATGTTACAAAATAAATCATTGTAATAAGAAATATCACAAGATAAGTTACAAAAATGAAATTTAGAAAAATAAAGGTTGTAGCAAGATGCATAGGCTAAGCAAGAAAGTTTCATTAAGAATTTTTTTTTCAAGAAGGACTATCAAAATAAATATATAACTACAAAAGGTTAATTTCCTAACCATGGTTTAAAAGGGGGAAAGTAAAAATCATTCCTCATATAGTAGGCCCTTAATTATTAGTCACTACATACATAACATGAAATGTACCAATGTTGACATTATTAATTCTCATGAAGTCAATATATGTATCATGGCACTCTTCCAATATCTTGGGTATGGCATTAAATATTTGAAACATATCATTGAACCTAATAAATACATCAGATCTATTTAGTATCATTTAACACTTTGGCTCAAAACATGTTTCCTTGTATTTCACAATGGACCTTACTTTGGATTGATACAAAAAAATAGGAATATCATGACTAAGATAAATGAAGAAAATAATGGGTAGAGATAATGACTATGTTATATATGAGCATGAATGTGTGACTGTTACCATTTCAAAATAAGGAACTTCTTCAGTGCAAGCAAACAAATTATAATTTTTTTCTACAAAATATTATACATGACCTACAAATCAGCACCACATTCAAATTGGTGATTTAACACATAATTTAGTAGGAGATCATGTATTATATGTAGGAACTCTAAGGGAAAATTTTAATGTTAGAATAATTACTCAAGATTCAATATTATCTATTTTATATATCCTGTCATATTTCTCATCCATTCTATTCGTTTATTTTTACATACATGAGTGCATGCACTTGCATATATCATTCATATAGACCTTGGATTTTTTTTCAATTGGACCTTACCTCTTTATTTGTATCCT